>PVKM010013913.1:0-29612 GCA_004027735.1 Carollia perspicillata | reverse complement strand
CTGCTTGATGCCTCTCCCTGGAGATCACTCATTATCGAGATCAGGGGTCAGCCAACTTTTATATAAAGGACCATGTGGCAAACATTTTAGGCTTTGTGGACTCAACGGTCCCTGTCACAACTACTCAACTCTGCCATCATAACACAAGACCAGCCTAAACAGAATACAAACAAATCAGAGCAGCAGTGTGCCCACAAAGCTTTATTTATGGATGCTGAAGTATGAATTTTATATGTTTGCCATGTGTCACAAAGTATTTCTCTTTTAAATTTTAACCATCTAAAAATGTGAAAACGATTTTGGATTGCAGACTTACGAAACAGGCAGCAGCAGGCCCCTTCGTGCTAAGCCCTGATCTAGATCACTGGTTCTCAAGTAGGGTCAACTTTGCCCCCGGGAAATATGTGATAATGTCTGGAGACATTTTTTATCATTTCATCTAGAGGGGTTCTTCTGGCATCTAATGAGTAGAGGCCAAGGATACTGCTAATCTTCCTACGATGCAAAAGACTTCCCCCCACCCCCAACCAAGAACTATCCAGTCAAAAATGGCAATACCACTGAGATTAGAAACCTTGCCCTAGTATAGGATTCCTAAGAGAAACTGAGGACCCTCCCTAACAAACCCCTATAGGTTATACAGTTATTAATGCCTTACTTAAATGACTCTCTTCATAAATTCATCTTTGAACTTTCCAAGCGCAATTATTTTCACAGTTCTTTAATATTCTCTTTCACTTGTAGATCCTCATGGTGTTGTGCCTTGTAGTCGGGGGCATATGTTCCCTCCCACTACCTGGTAAACCTGAGAAGGGCAAGGGTTTCTTATCTACTTTTACATTCCCAGGACACAGAATATTTGTTGAAAGAAACTGAGCTAGGAAAACAATGAAATAAAATCTCCAGGTTATGAACTCACTTAAGGCAGGTACCAGAGGAGGGAATTTCAGAAGCTACCTCTATTCCTTAGAGTGGACATTGTCTATCCTAGAACGCCAGCTTTGCTGTTGGCTTAGCTGCCAACAGGATGCCATGCTGGATGCAGTGTGAACACGCTGTGGCCAGAAAGCTTGCCGGGACCAGAGCCGGTTGAGTATCCGCTCAACAAGGAGCTCCACTTAGAGCCAGACTGGACTTCCTGCACCACTCCTGGAGGCGCTGGTGATGAATGGGCAAGCATCTGCTGAGCTGGGGGTCAGAAGCTAGAAGCTGTAGAGCATTACATGAGGTGGGGGCAGTTGAGGTCACAGAGACAATAGTGGATTTGGCAGAACACCCAGCTTGGAGTTTATCGCTCCCATCTGACATACCCAACGCCCCTTGGATTCCTGACTCAGCTTCCCTCCCCAGCTCCTGATTTTCCCTCACCCCTACCCTACTCTGCTCTTCCCTTCTCACGGCTCCTCTCTGCCCCCACCCTAAGCCTCTGCTCTGACTATGCCTACTCCTCCTGTGCTTTCTGGTATCAGTCCATCCACACCTGATGCCCAGGCCAGCAACTTTACGGCCCCCTGCTGGCACACATCCACAGCCCCTGGCACACAGCACAAAGCCCCAGTGGCCAGCCTCTCAGGCCCTCAGACCATGTCTCCCATCCTCCAGCATAATCTCTGCTCACATCCGGTCTCCTGCTTACTGTTACTAGCTGCCACCGGGCTTCCCTCTCTGCCCGGTCACGCTGGATTACAGTCTCGTATGGCAGATTTCCGTGGCTGTTTGATTCTTCCTCTCTCCAAGGTGTCTGTGACCTTGTACCCTGTGCTAAAGTTTTACACTCATACTTTTCCTAAGCAGGAACTGAACAGCAGGTTATGTTTTTCTGTCCCTGTCTGTGAGGAAGAAGAACGTGGCAGCCCCGTTGTGTACAGGAATGTGGCAGCAGGCAGAGTAAGTATGGAGATGTGGTTCCTCTCTGAGGAGCACTCACAGACCAAGTGGAAAGGCAGACTCACCCAGAGGAAGGCGCCTTGTACAATAGGCAATACCGTATTTTAAGTGCAAAATTATACAGCATGGAATTCTGAGCAGAGTAAATGAAAAATAGCTTCATTTCTTGAGTAGACCAAGCTACCATTTGTGGAATTCTATGTGGCACTGAGACAAGCACCTTGTATTTTTTTAATCAGCTGGTAAAACCATCATGGAAATCCTTTGACATAAGTAACAGCACTATACCCGTTGTACAGATTAGGAAAAGGAGGTTCAGGCAAGTGAAGTCCTCAGCTAACAAAGAGTGGGGCCCAGACTTCACAGCACCCACTTTATTAACTGCAATTTCTAGTAGCCAGGAGAGACTTGAACTGAGCCTCGGAGGGTGGAAGGTATTTAGATCCATGCCAGGAAGAGGAAAAGGGATTTTGGATGTAGGACAGCGCCGGGAAAGGTACAGTGGGCTGATGGTACAGAGCACTTGAGGGTATGTGTTGAGAAGACAGAGGAAATAAGCTTGGCCATACACAGGAGCTGACTCATGCAGCTCCTCGTAGGCCAGGGAGACCAACGCGTTTCAATGTCACAGCAAACAGCAGAGGTTTTGTGCAGTATAGTAATAAGTTATGTTTGAGGAATAAGACCCTGATACAAAGGTATACTTTCTGCCTCAAAGGCAAAGTCCCTAACAACAGTTATGTCAGTGTTCCCTAAGTTGAATTTGAGGTGCTGCAAGGTGAAATATGTGAAATGCACATAAAGGACTACCCTGTCTGGCCAAGTATTTACTTAGGTCAGTGTATTAGTTTCCTATGGCTGCTGTAACAAATTACCACCAGTTTAGTGACTTAACATTGCACAGTAATAGTACATTACTATTTTCGAGATCAGGAACCTCGATTCCATAGGCTACCTTAATTCCTTCTTGCCATGGAACACATATTCACAGGTTCTGGGAATTAGGATGTGGAGGTTTTTGGACACCACTGTTTGGTTCCCTAGTCAGCGCTCTTACCTTTGGAGCTCCATCAGACCTAACATATAACCTTACAGGCCTACCAGGCAACCACTTGGGAAAAACCACAGCTCAGTGCACAGAAGCCCAGAAAAGCCATCATAAAGTGCACTCAAGTCTCTGTCTGATTGCTCCTCCTCTCCACTCTGTTGGAAGCACTCCCCTTCATCCAGAGGCAGCTCCCAGTGAGGGATGTTTAGGGCCAGTCCCGGCCTCAAGTAAGCAAGACTGCAGCAGCCTGATGTCTATGGTTTGGCATCAAGCTTCTAGCTCTTTTATCACTTTGTGTTTCTGCCCTGATAACAAAGCCTCTTCTATATCCCTGAGATCTATAACTTTTCCTGGGTCCTCATTCTGGTGTGCAGTTGCTTGTTTTGTCCTCTAGAGATCCTGAGTTTTTCTTGAAAATGACTTACTATTGCTCTACTTGCCAGGCCCCAGCATGGTGGCTGAGATCTATGGCCCTGCCCCCAGCATGGTGGCTGAGATTCTCCTTCCTGACAGGTTTCCTTAATGTCAGAGCCTTTGTCTCCTCTTTGTCTCCTCAGCTCCATGCTATCCCCTGACCATGCTCCCTGTGACCACCAGCACGGTCTCTCTCATGGGCAGCTCCAGTACCAGGCCCTGCCTCAGTTCAGAGAACTTAGCCCCGGAACATTTGTCTCCAAGGAGATACAACATACTGTCTCTATGTGGTATTCCCAAGGTAGTGTTTGAACAGCCCCATGCTAATCAGAAAGCCAGAGGCTCTGATACAGGAAAGGAGTCATATCCCATATCAACTCATTTACTAAATGCTCACAGTACCTTATACCTCTCAAATAACTCTCAAATCTATCATTGGCTCTGTATAAGGGCCAGTGAGATAAATTCATCCACTATGAGAATTAAATGACAGATGAGAAATCTGAGGTTGAAAGAGATAATGGAGCTTCTAAAGATTACATAACTAGGCAGAGCTCCAGCCTGAGCTCCTGGCTCCTGACTCCCAGGCCAGCATTCTTCCTGCTAGTTTATGTCAGTGGGTCAACCTTACAGACTCTGGCCGGGAATCTCAGGGTTAGAAAGACTTACATCATCCAGGCTGATGTCACTAATGCTGGAACCCCCTGCGAAGATGCCCTGCCAAGTGATTAGCCAGTCTCTGCTTCAACAGCTCCCACAGCCACACATTTTGCCTTCGAGTATCTCTGACTATCAATAAACTCTCCCTTATCTTGTGCTCAGATCTTACTTCCTAATTTTCTACTCACTCACTGGCTATATTTGTTGCATCCAAACACACAAATGCATGTACACACACAACATGAATCTTTCTTTCCCATGACAGCCTTTCAAAAGATTGACCCCTGAGTAATCATTTTTCCATGCTTAATAACCCTTGCTTCCTTTACTCTTCCTCCAGTGAGAGGATTTTTGTGTCTTTCTATCCTCTGAGCCTCCCCTAAATGCTCCTCACAGTATGGTCAATGACATGGCTCCGGCAGCCTCCCTCTCACCTCTGATCTGGGCACCAGCTCCATGCTGAGGTCTGCTGACCCTAGAAGGACACAGTGGGTCTTGAGTACTCCTCATGCTCTCATCTTGTAGCAGGATCTAGAATGGCATGAACTAGAAGCGATATTCTGAAACACACTAGCCAAGAACTGAAACTGGTTTTTGTTCAAGTGTCTCTGCCAAGCATTTCAGAAATTCTAGTAAACAGACACCCATCTGGAGAAGGCAACTCAAACGACAATGAATTCTGCGGGATGCCCAGGGGATGCTTGAGCCCAGTGCATCCTGAGTAGGAGAAAAGGTAATGATTCACAGGTACCAATTGTTCACCCTCATCCGATGGAATAGCTAGGAGAAGCAATGAGTCATGCTTCAATTATTCCTACCCAGAAATCACTCCAGTTCAAGAGCTTATTATTCATGGAGGGGCAGCTTAAGCAGCACACCGGAGCAGGAGAATTGCTTCTCCCTGGCATCTTGATTCACTTTCCTGGGTTTTATATGTTCTTTTTTTCCCTTTTGTTTTCATTATAGAAGTAATTTGAAGCCAACCTGGTTGATTAGGCAGAGCAGTTCCTAGACGTGCACAGGACAGCCTCAGCGTGGACGGTGAAGTCCTTTAGGAACTGCTGATGGCCTTGGCCACAGGCAGCAATGAACAATGGCAGACGGTCCTGACTCTAGTCAAGGAGCTGATGGGGCTGCAACTAGTAACTCGGGAGGCCCATGGCCTGGGTATTCTTTTCTGGTGCCTCTTGGTCCTTATCCTGTATTTGTAGTAACTAAATTTGTGCTTGAGACCAAGCCTCCACCTATATCCTAGGCCTGGGAACCAGGCTCCTGATTTGTTCCTTACACTTGATTACCAGCCCAATACTCTTGTCTTAGATGAGGATGCCCTGCCATCCTTTTAACAGGCCTTCCTTTCCCTAGAACCCCAGGACTGCAGCCAGGGCCTCTGACCACCTGCCAAACATTCCTGTTGCCAGTACCCTGCTTATGTCGCTGGAGGATCTCTGCAGCCAGGCTCTCCATTGCTAGGTTTTACCCACCTATCAAGCCCTCAAACATCCATCCTGTGCCACACCTCCTTTTTCCAACCCTCTGCTTATACTTTCACCTAATGACTCACCTCCCTCTGGCAGGATGTATCGCTGCCTTTGCTCCCTGCCAGCAGCCCAGTGGACACTCAGCCAAGCCCAGGGACCAATTTCACTTCCCAGACCCTTCAATTCCGTATGATGTTCCCACTTTTCAAGGTTTTTTCCTGCTCAAAGCAGCTTTAGAGGAGAATGGATGAGAGGATGAGCTACAGAGCAGTGATGTGCAGCCTGGGAGCCCTGGGCTAATTGGCAAAGGGGGGTGCTGGCACAAGAACACGAGAATCTGTTTCCCCCAGCCCCAAACACGACTGGTGCTACTTCCCCCTCCTCACCCCCATTTCCTTCTTGCCTGCCCATCATCCTGGCTTCTGTCACAGTGAGGACTGGGCCAGCTCTGTGGACACCAAGGCAAAGTCACTTAATAAAGATTTCAGTTTAAGTGCCTCTGATTTTTTCCTATGGAATATTGATGGCAATTAATAAATTACATCCAAGTTATATTTACAGCTTTGAGGGTATTTGAATTCAGGAAAACAAACGAGTACTTGGAGATCTGGAGGATATATTTAAATTCACAAAGAACTATTTTTGCTGTGTGGCAATTTTTTTTTACAGAAATAACAACTCTCCCTTTGCTAATTAAGATGATAAACAAAGGTACGGCTCCTCTTCCATCACTACCTCTGAGGTTAAATTTAACAGCAATCCTCTGCTTCAGCAGAGAGAACAAATGGGCTAGTTGCTCATTCATGGAAAACAGGTAAATTTTCCAGCGCCTGTTTCTCTGAGGTGTCTATTTTAAGAGATTTGAAGGGGAGTAGGTTACAAGGTGAGTATCCAACCTTTTAAAGAGCAAGAATCAGGAGTTTCAAGCATGTGGCTGCCTATCAAATACTCATACAGAGTGTGCCCCCAAATAAGCTGAGCTTGTCACCGGATTTCATGGGTTTCACAGTCCTATCCTACGTGTGAATGTCAAAGCCACCCTTGCAAAAACAATAGTCTTTAGTTGGACTAAGTAGAAAAATATAGTGAAAAGATTCCTTGCGATTCTCAAAGTAAAAGAAGGTCTTTCTCTTAAGAAAAACACTGTTGAGGATAAAAGCCAAGTATTGTTTTAGACATTCTCCAATTTCCAAAATACCATTTAAAAAAGAATTACACCCACGATTTATTCATGGTTCATTAGACAACGAGATAAAATGAACTGCTAAATTTTAATTGCATTGAAAAAGTAGACATCATGATATACACCCCCAACTTCTTCACCTAGTCTAATTCGCGTCTTCGCCATAATGTAAACCTTGTCCAATTAGCCTACCTTAATTAAATTAAAACAGTATACATTTTTTTTTAGTTTTGTGATTCGATGGGCTTCTGAAGAATTTTTTCCGTTAAGCAATTAGAAAGCCAAATGTTATCAATGTGTAAGCTTTTTATTGTGAAAGTTCATAGGGTGAATCACAGGATCCCCTATGAAAATGACAGGAATTTCATCTCATAAAAAGATGAAATATTGTCATTTGTTACATGATGGACCTTATATGCTAATTGACTAAGTCAGATAAAAAATAAAAAACCCATATGAATTTACTCATGTGTGGAATATAAAACCAAAAGGAAACAAACAGACAAAAACAAACACACAGACGCAGATGAGAGATGAGTGGTAACCGGAGGAGGGGCGGACAGGGAGCGGGCTAACCGGACAAAAGAGTGGAATGTATACGAAGGGTGGGCGCCAGACCTGTGATGGTGGGCCCTAAGACTCACGCAGTGTTATAACCAATGCTGCCTCAAAGATAAACCAATCCTATTGTATTACTAACTTTATCACAGATACTATTTAACATCTGAAATAAGGGCTCAAAATTAATATTCAAAACATCATATTCACACTTTCTTATTCTAAATAGAAAACTGCTTTAAAATTTTTTAAAGTTTGCAGACCGACTCCATTGTCTGCCAACAAAAGTGTCTTTAATAACCCCAGTCTTGCTCCCCCCACTGCCACCACGGACGATACTGTGCTCCTCACAGGCCTGGGCAGGCACTGCACCCGTTACGCACAGCACGCTGTCCACTACCCACACTGATGCCCGACGGAAGCTAGGGAAGAACAGCGTTCTCTGTGTGATGGATGTAACACCTTACACAACATACAATATATATGACAGACGGCATCTTGCAGAAGGCAAGCACCGTTCAGAAGTTGCATGCTGCCGAGTTACCGATCTGAAGGAGCCAAGTAGAAAAGGAGCACCTGCTCTTAGACTTAAGGTACAGGACAGGGAGGACGGCGGGAGGGGGCAGGGGCCCCTCCCGTTCGGTTTGGCAGGACATCTGCCATTAGGCTCTGATTCTGGCAGCGGCTTCTGAAGAGGGAGCAGGATTAACAAACGGGTCAGGCCCACTGCTTCAACTCCAGCATCTCCCCGCGGTTCCCGTTCACACACATACCTGTGGCCTTCAGTGGAGTTTTCTCTCCTAGCAACAGTTTTAACCTTTTGGCATGGATCTTGCCTTGATAGTGTGAGTCGGCCACCACCGCGGAGGTAAAGGACATGTTACAGAGCGTGCAGCACTTGTTCTTGTCAACCATATCGGCATCACTTCCCTGCCGGGGGAGAAAGAAGAAGGTAACGTTGGAGGGAACCCCAAGTTCTAAGAGTTCTTTATTCCCCCCCGTTCCCATCTGTTGCAAATGGGACTGATCACAGACTTGCTTATTGAAATGTCTAGTTTTTATTCTGCAATCTCTTTTTTTCTTCATGATAATCATCAACATGTACTCAGTAATTGACTTTCAGCCCACATTTACGTAGTGGCTGCTATGCCAGACACTGGGAATGAATACAGGACCGACATGCAGATGTGAGTTACCAGAAGGAAAACAGGGCCCGCAATTAGGCGAAAACACATTGTGTCTGGCACCATGAGGAAAACACTCTCTAATTGCACTCGTTATTCTCATTAAAGCAGGTAAAATATCAGAGTTCAGATGGCCTGAATTATTTAGCAGAAATTATCATTTGACATTCAGCTCTGCCTTTGACGAATTTTAGCCTCACCAGGCAACATGGCCACGTGTTCAAAAAAAAATTTTTTTTTAAGATTTACTTAAGGACTTGAATATTTTCCACTATTAACGCATGTATCTCTCATAAAACTCTGATGGTCGTGCTGGCTGAATTTTCTACGTGAACTTGTGCAATTATTCTCTTCAGGAAGGTGATTAGTGAAATGCTATCCAAAAAAACCTTAAATCCAACTTGATTTTTATTCTTTTGAAAGACCTGATGAAAATGAATCATGATTCAGAAAAAATCACTCTTTTGTCAGACCATGTGACCTGGCTATTTTGCACACAGATCATCAATCACCTATATTATGCGAGGGGAAGATTAATCCACTGGCTGCCCTCCTGCCTAGTCGGAAATTGAGGATAATGTGGACTCTCAGATGAGGAGTTAATCTGTTCCTGAATGGAACAGCAATAGCAAAGCTTCCCTTTGTTGGAGCGAGCCCTGGATGAGTATCTTGCCCCACAATAGGACCTTCTCTCGTTTCTAGCAAGCCCAGAGAGTGCAATTTAAAATGGCATGGGGAGAAGAATTAAGGTGGGAATAAATGGTGAAAGGGAATGATTCTGTACATTTTTCTGCATAATAACAATATGTCCGGACTGCTACAGAGAGCGCTGTCTTGCAAATTACGTGGCAGTTAGGAAGCCGCTAACTCTTTCTTCCTTAAGGCATGTGTCTGTAGCTTTTCTGACCATTAGAGTTAGTCCTGGGGAGGAGGGGTGTGTGTGCATGCATTGTGTGTGTTCTAGGGGCTGGCCTGGAGTTCAAGGGAGGAGAGGAAGAGAGAGACCCCCAAAAGAAATCTGAGTTATTTCGAATTACAAAGCCCCACCTACTGCAATTTATTCTCTTGACCTTAGAATGTGAAAGCCTTAGTTTCCCCTCTTTGTTATAGTTACTGAGTGATATGTGAGGAAGTATACTGGTAGGGATTGCGGGGTCAGGGAGAGAAAACGAATCCTGTGGAGAGAGAAGGGGGTCCCCCAAAGTCCTCTCCTGGAGAGGGACTAGCATTAGGGCAGGACACCTGGCTAGTCACTGAGGCTGTGGCCACTGGGTGTGCCATAGCTGAGGCTTTAAAGCCAAGATGCTTTGATTTTCCCCTCAGTTTAAAAATGAAAACAAAAAAGCTATAAACACTTGTACACCCCTGTGTAGTCTATGGTAGAGATTGACTGGACCAGGCAGGAAAGGGGAGAGTTGGCCTCTCTACACCTACCTGGCCAGCCAAAGACTAGGGCATGCCACATACCCCATGGAGTGGGTAGAACCCAGGAATACCAGACAATGACCAACTGGGGTGTTACTAAGGGCTCAAGACCAGTGAATGAGGAGTTGATAGCCCAAGAAACATGAAAGACCCAAACTGGTACGTTCCCCACTATGTTAGAAGATATCGGCACTACATGTTAAAAAAAGGAGGGAAGAAAAGTTAAGATGAAAGTGGTTGCTTTAATGACAAATTTTTCACTTACTTCTGTATGATATGCACCAGGTATGTAATTTTTCTTCAAACTAGGCACAAAACCATCAGCCAAAACTTTACCCAAACCTACATCTACATAGAATTTGCACATCCCTCCTGCTACTTCCATGGAAAGTGCCAGGAAAGCCTGGCCTTGGGAATCAGTCTTTCTCCTGGAGCTCTAACATGTAGACACTTCTAAAGGGCTGGAAACCCAGAAACAGGGGCTGGTATCATTACATGACCTGCACTCAGCACTGGCTTACAGGAAAAAGAACTGCCCTTGATGTGGATAACAATCGGTGGATTTCTGTCATTCATTCATTCAACACATTTTTAAGAACTTACTGAATGTTAGATTCTTGGTTAGATAAATATGGCAGTGCTCCCTATTTTCAAGGTGGCTGAGACCTGGCAAACTGGAGAAGTCAGACAAAAAATAAAAATAAAGGTATTCTAATCAAGGAAATAGAGTCTTCTCTTGGGTTCACATCCTTTCAATGGTAAGGTAAAAGACAATGAACATAAGTCTGTTTGTGTGAATTTTTATCTTCAAGCCTTTCTCATGCCTGGAATGCCCTTTCCCTTCACTTCTTGTCTAATCCAGTTTTTTCAGAATCTATCCCCATGGGTCAGTTCAGTTATCACTTCCTTGAGGTGAAGGTTTTTCTGACCCCTCTGCAGTCCTGCAGAAGTGAGCATTTATCTTAGTTAGGGTCTTCTCTATCCTGTACATACTTCTTTTACCATAGAACACTAATTGTTACATTTATTTATTTTCATATTTGTTTCCCTCATGAGCCTATAAAATTCTTTGAAGACCAAGGAAGTCATCTCATTGATTTTGAAGCCCCAGCACCTAACACAATGCTTGCCACACACGGGGATCTTTAGTTGTCTACTGAATGAATGGAGCTTTGGGTTGTTTTGTGAGGTTAACAACTTGAATGAAACAAAAGTCAACAATGAAAACAGTTAATGCATGGAGGTCTAGTTGTTACCCAGAATCTTTCAGATGGATAGGAAGGTGGCCAGAAAAAGAGCCAGAGGTATTAACAACTTATAAACCAGCTTGAGGGTTTAAGTAGGAAAAAATTTCCCCAAAATTATGTTAGTTTCATCACAGTTTTAATATAGATTCCTATATTTCTGCTTTCCTGGGCAATTTCATTCACATCATCATATAGAAGGATCAAAGAATAATAGAAGAAGAGAACCAATTGTTATGGAAGTAAATATGATGGAATGCAGTTCTACCACAGTTATAGACAAGGGACCAGGAAAGTTTCAGTTCCTGGCAACAGAAGGTGCATGACTCCCTGAGAAGTTAGGCAGCCATTGAGGTCAGCAGGACATGCTTAGAGGATATTTTACTAAAGGAGCCAGTGTAACTCACCTGATACAATTGAAAATGCCACCACCTTTGACTACTTTAACAACAGTGGTGAAAAACAACTACCTAGAAAAAAATGTCAATATTAATCAAGTGCCTGCAAAGAGGTAAAATTTAATGACATATTCTTGGATATGAAAATCCCCAGTTAATGGCACCTTGAAACTACTGATCATATAATCTATATTGGTGTCTCCCATTGTATCCAGAGCCATTTTGATAGATTGCCCAGGGTAGAACTCCATAAAGTTTGATGAACTGACTTCAGTGAATACATTTAAACTTTCAGGCTTAAAGAATTAAGAATGGCCCCAAAATATCAAGTAAATGAAAAGGAAAACTAAGATTGTGTTAAAATATGGACCTCAGACTGGAGGTAATAATTAAGTCACACTTTTACAGTGAGATGTCCACATTACTAAAAAAAAAAAATTGTGGAGTATCCTAAGTCTGCTTAGTCAAAGTATTTCACAAAGGTAAGAAGTTTTCAGAATTTAATCTCAATGGAAAATCCTACATGACTCTGGCCAGAAATCTAATCCAAAAAGGCCTTTCTCTTTAAGGTTGTTTTTTTTTACTTAATTCAAATAATCACCTTCATTCTCTTATACTTTATAGGTCAGCAATTTTTCAGCCAGGATGCCATGACACACTGATGAGAAGAATTTTTTAAAGCATGAATATCTGTCTATTTAGTCAGGGGCACTGACACTTTTACCTTTATTGTCCAAAAAAAAGTGACAACAGCTAATACAGTAATAGCTTTCAGATGTGAATGCCCTGTCTTGAACCATAAATAAATAGGTCATATAACAGAGTTGCATCTTATTGGTCATGTCATACCATAAGGTTGTTTCTAATTGGTTACTTCTTGATATTAGAAATCTTTGTGTATATGTATAGACACCTGATTTGAAATTTACTTTCGATCAATAAGGGTAAATAATTACTATTATAATTTCTTTGGTAAATCAATCAAAATAGAACCTATTTTGTCAGATCAGCAAAAAAAAAATACTTTTGGTGTGTTGCAACATTTTAGTAATTAGTTTATGTGTGCCATGAGATTTAAAAAGTTAAAAGTTGCTGCTTTAGGTACATACAAAAAGCCTTAGAGAAAGACTACTACTTCCAGAATTTCAGAGTGAGGAGTTCTTTGAAACTGCTCCCTAGCAAACAACTACAACTAGTAAAAATTACTTCTTAAAAAACAGTCAACTCTCTATCTTAAGAGCAAACAGCAAATTAAAAAATATTTAAGAAAATATACTAAATTTAAGTAAGAATTTCAGCCGCAACTCTCTGCCTCCCTATTGATGACCAAGCTCAGCATAATGGAAGCTCCAGCTTCGTTTGGTGGGGTCAAGAAAAGAGGGCCTCATCATCCATCAGCTCCCAGTAAGGGGTATCAGGATGTAAGGCCACCTAAATTAATCATGTCCCCTTAACTTACAAGATGCAAAAGCCAAATTCCTAATAATATAGCCATGGGATCAGGTACACTCTACTTCTACCCACCCTCACTTATAGGACAGAAGCTCTGTTCCAAGCACAGCAAGCCTAGAATATTTGAACTCTGATTTCCCTCCTCTAGCACACATGCTTATTTGTCCATGCCAGGGCGGGTAAGCTGAGAAGACTAGAAGCCACTACCTCTGCCCATCTAATAAAGCAGGACTTTCATTCTGAGAGAAGCAGGCCACTGTCCCTGTCCCCAGCTCTGGAGCACCAACTTGGAGCTTTTTTCAACAAGAACAGATAGGGAAGAGAAAGTACATAAGAACAGAGAGCTCATAAACTCTCCCCAAAGGAATGACTTTATCTAAAATAGAGTGTGGGAAAGTCGAAGTCCAAGGGTACTCTAAAAAACAATGGAGAATCATCTAAGACAAAGCTGATAGCTCCATTAAAGCAATAATCTAAACCATAGGCCAGCTCATTTACCAGAGATGACCAGGGGAAAGACAGCTAAGGACAGCCTTTTTAGAGTCAGAACAAACTTCAAAGATTTGCCTCAAAAACTAACATTACAAAAAGAAGTGAATTTAAGTGGATCAGGCTGTGGAGTATTTATATCCTAGAACACTGACAAAAACAATAGAGCAATCATCTGGCAATTAGTGGAACCTAAATGCTAGGTATGATTCCAGCAGAGGCAGGCAATTTCACAGGGGGGGATCAGAGAAACAGACAGTCAAAAGGAGTCTTCCAACGCCACTGTCACCCCACAATGACTATGCATATTTCTAAGGTTGCTCCTTTAAGCAATGATACTGGTGGCTGCATATTGTGAAGGAATACATTATTAAAATAGCCTAGACAAGACATTGGACAAAGAAATAAGCAAACAATGACAAAAACAAGCCCTGTAAGATGAGTGAATCAGCATATTGCTACAATATACTACCTAAATATTCAGTTTCAACAACAGCAACAAACTCACAAAATATGCAAAAAATAAAATAAAAATGAAAACTGTAATCCATACACAGAAAAAAAAGGGGCAGATGTTAGATTTAACTGGCAAAGACTTCTAAGCAACATCAAAGACTTCAAGCAATAATAAATGTGTTTGAAGAATTAAAGGAAATCATGATTAAAGATGTAATGGAATGTATGATGCCAATACATTATCAAATAGAGAATATCAATAAAGAAAAGAATTGAATCAAAATCTGGAGTTAAAAATACAATAACTGAAATAAAAATTCACTAGAGCATGCTCTGTGGTAGAATTTAGCTTACTGAAAAATAGAATTAATAAACTGACGATAGATCAATAGAGATGTTTTAACTCAGAGAAGAAATGGGGAAAAAAACATAAAGAAAATTAAAGTCTCAAAGAAATGTGGGATACTATTAAGAACACCAATATATGCATAAAATGAGAGTACCAAAGGTGAACAGGAAGAGAATGGAGCACAAAACAATATTCAAAGAAACAATGACTGAAAACTTTCCAAATTTTAAGAAAACATTCATCCATTCACTCAAGAACTCTAACAAAACTCAAGTAGTTTTGTTAAAAACTCAAAATGATCTACGCCCAGATACATCATAGTTAAAACACTGACAACCAAAAACAAAAGGAAAATTTTGAAGCAGCAGAGAAAAACAAGTCATCACATACAAGGAAACCACAAAAAGATTAACAGCTGACTTCTCACTGGAAACAATGGAGGCCAGAAGTCAGTGGTATGACATATTCAAAGTGCTGGGACAAAAAAAAAAAACAATCTGTCAACCAAGAATCTTAGAGCCAGCCATCCTGTCTCTCAAAAATAAATGAAATAAGCACATCCAGAGATTTTTTTAACTGAGAGAAACTGTTACTAGCAGATCCATCTTATCAGAACTAAAGGAAGGAAGTTCCATAGACTGAAAGCAAGTGACATCAGACAATAAATTGAATCTCATGAAAAAAATAAATTTTAAAAATGCACCATAAAAATAATTATGTAATTATAAAAAATAGAATATATGTATCTTCCTTCTTCCCCTAATTTACAAAGTAGAGGTATAAAAATCACATGTATATATTTGTATATTTTGGCCAATAACATATAGAAAAATGTAAAAATGTAATGTATTTGACAATAACAGCACCAGGGAAGTAGATGAGAGCGAAGTTTTACTTGAGTAAATAAATAACACTGAATTCTAATTCAAATTCACAAGAAAAAAATGATGATAACCACAAAAGGTAAAAAAGAAGGTTAATACACTAAAATATATAACTGGTACCATTTCTCAGCTTCTTTAAAAGACAAAATTATATAACAATTACTATAACAATATATTGTTGAACTGTAATATACAGATGAAAATGTGTAACAATATTAGCACAAAAAGAGGAAGAGAAAAGATAACTGTTCAAGAATAACATTTCTATCTATGCCTTAAATTAAGCTCATTTAAATCTTAAGTAGATTTTGGTAAGTTCAGAAGTATATGATAAGCTTCAGAACAACCACCAAATAAATAATTTAAAGTAACATAAAAAAATCACTAGAGAAATTAAAATGTTGCAATTCAAAATATTCTCTTAATTCAAAAAAAGTTGTAAAGGAGAAATAGGGAACAAAAAACACATAATTCATTTAGAAAATAAAAGTAAAATGGTAGACACAATTCTAACTATAGGAATAGTAATGCTAAATGTGGAAGTATTATACAATGCAATCAAAATAGAGGTAGTAAGGCTGGATTAATAAAATGACCAACTTATATGTTGTGTGAGGAGACACACTTTAGATTCAGTGATACACACGGGTGAAAGTAAAAGGAAGAAAACATGTATCAGGCAAACAGCATCCATAAGAAAGCTGTAGCACCTATACAAATATCAAACAAAATAACACATTAAAACTAAAACACATTAAACCTTTAGCAAAAATTATTGCTAAAGGTAAAGAGGGACACTTCATAATGATTAAAGTGCCAAGTCCTCAGGAAAATATAGTAATTATAACAATTATATACACGTGCACATAATTAACATAGTTACAAAATATATTAAGCAAAAACTGACAGAATTAAAGGGAGAACTAGATAATTCTATAGATGTCTACTGGATTAAGTTAAGTCATCTCTTTTTTTCAATTTTTTCATTAACCTTCAGCATAATTATTCTATTCATTATTGAAAGAACAGTAACAAAGTCTCCAACTATTATTGAAAATTACCCAAATTTTAAAAAATGAGCAAAGGATATGAATAGAAATTTCTGCAAAAAAGATATACAAATGGCCAATAAGAGTATGAAAAAAATGCTAGACATTGCTAGCAATCAGGAAAATACAAATCAAATCACAAGCTACCACTTCATAACCACTAGGATAGCTAGAAAAAAAAAGATGAGTAATAAAAGTAGTACAAAGATGTGGAGAATAGGGAACCCTCATATACTACAGGTGGTAAATTACAACGGCACAGCCACATGGAAAAATTGTCTGGCAGTTCCTCAAAACTTTAAACATACAGTTACCATATGATCCAGCAATTCCACTTCTAGGTACTGTCAATCTTCATTATTCATTCACGTGAATTTACCTACTTGCAAATATTTAGTATAACCCCAAATCAATACTTGTGGCATATTTTTGGCCATTCATTGATATGTGCAAAGTGGCAAAAAACATTGAGTCACCTGACACTCCCAGTCCCATCTGAGGTTAAACAAGGCTATGTTCTGCCTTCTAGTTTCGCCCTTCAGAATGTAAACAGTGCTCTTTTCCTGGCCTACTGAGTGTCGCATTTTCTGCATTTTTGTGTTTTCTGTTGGTGATTTGGCTGCTGAAAATGACTCCCAAAAGTAACGCTGAGCTGCTGTTTAGTGTTCCAAAGCACAAGAAGATTTCGATGTACTTTACAAAGGAAATACATGTGTTAAATAAACTTCATTCAGGCATGAGAAATAATAA
This sequence comes from Carollia perspicillata, assembly GCA_004027735.1. NCBI lineage: Eukaryota > Metazoa > Chordata > Mammalia > Chiroptera > Phyllostomidae > Carollia > Carollia perspicillata. Next base: position 12,701 of record PVKM010013913.1, on the reverse strand, counting down.
TGTTGGATGTGAGTTCAATGTTAATCAACTGACAATACTGTACATCTAGAATAAGGAACAGGAAATTCCTGGTATGTCTGTGGGACCACTCCAGATGGTGCTAAAGACATCTACAGCACATGATGAAATCATGGAAAAGTGGTGAAATTTGTGGATTCATAAGGTAAGGACTACTAGAAAATGCATAATGGACAGCATTGTTATGAGGCTAAAAGCCAATTAAATTTACCATATTATCCAGAGTCAGCAAACTGTTAAACCCTTTTCAGCTAGTATTTCATTATAAAGAAACACTACATGTAATCAATTATCTGTAAGAAATACATATTAAATAAGACATCTTTAAATGGAAACACACATAAAACAAGGTTATGCACTGATCAGTTGACAAGAGTCTTGTAACCAGAGACTTGCAGGAACTTAGCCCTGCATTTCTCCTAGGAGCAATGGCTCAGTATTTGCTAGTTCAGTGTTTGCTTATAGTCTGGTATTTGATCTTGAATAGCTCAGTATTTGCTAATTGGCAACTTTATAGAGCATAACTAGCATGAAAAATGAGAATCAAATGTACATTTCATTTGAGATAAATAAAAATACATGTTCACATAAAAACTTGTACTTAAATATTCATAGCAGTATGCCTCATAATAGCCCAAAAGTAAAAACAACCCATATGTCCATATTTTATCTGCCTAAAGAATAGATAAATGTAGGTATGTCCACATTTTCTTTACCTGAAGATAGGTAAATCACCTATCATCAGAAATAAAAAACATAAAGTACTGATAAATGCCACAGCACAAATGAACCTCAAAAGCGTTAATACTAAGTAAAAGCAGGCAATCATGAAAGGCCATATATCATATGATTCCATTTATATGAAATTTTTACAATAGAAAAGCCAATAACAACAGAAGTAGATTAGTGATTTTCTAGGAATAGGGGCATGGGAAGGGAGAGGTCAGAGAAAATGAGCAACTGTTAATGGAATGGGCACAGGGTTTCTTTCTGGTGATCACCAAGTTTATTATGGTGATGGTTACACAACCCTCAATAAAATAAAACCCCAAACTGGACATTTTAAATATATAAATAGTAGGACATATAGAGTGTATCTCAATAAAGCTGTCATAGAAAAAGCCTAAGAGACGCATTTAAATGATTTCAAAACCCCAAAGAAATACTGAAATTTGAAGCATAAGTTTTCTTTTCTTTTCTTTTCTTTTCTGGTTATCTTCTACTTGGAAGTGAAACTCTTTCAGAAAGGGAAAAATAGTGAGAATTATTTTGTTTACGTGTGCTCCCTTATAGTATACAGAATTCCTCTGAGCCCTGGCTGGACATCCTTGGAATTCTGACCAATGGCTAAAGACATTTCTTAGTAGGAGCTGTAGTCAGACTGGAACTCTGACTACAGCTCCTACTAAGCAACACCTAAAGGCTAGAGCCATCTGACACACCTAGAGACAGAAATAACTATCTCCTAGCACATATCTTAGAGGAAAATTACATGTTCAATCAATGCAACTATTTCTCATGTTATGTATGTTATTGCTTACAGCCTGGTATTTAATTTTGAAAAGACACAGCAAGCAGAAAAAATTCTCCTCTCCCACTTCAGTGGGACCAGAAGACCTAAAAGACGCGCTTCCTGACTGACCGAAGGCTCCTAAGCAATCCTGCCTCCCCACTGTCCTCTTTCATGCATCCTGTTCCGCTCCATCCAGGGCATGATCTTCTCTCGACTCCCAGCCTATTCAAATCACATTCAGCAGTCAAAGTTCATTTCATCCAGGAGTCCTTTAAGGACCTTTGCAAACTTCATCCACATCTTTGCTGCTGACCTCTCCCAGTCTTGAACATTTGTGCCATAGTTCAGATTAGGTCTTGTCCTTTAATTATTTTATTAGCATTTTTTAGGACTGTTTCTCTAAAAACATCATGGAGGCAACAACTTTAATAATCACCCTCCCTACCCCTCAACCCCAATCTCCAGTGCCTGCCATGGATCTAGAGAGACAGAAGAGGCTTGATAAGCATGAAATACATAGTTGCTGAATGAATGACTTGAAGTAGACATCCACTGACCAATTTTTTTTTAATTTTATTTTATCTTTAGAGGGGAAGGGAAGGAGAGAGGGAGAGAAATATCAATGTATGGTTGCCTCTCGTGCATCCCCTGCTGGGAACTGGCCCGAAACCCAGGCATGTGCCCTGACTGGGAATTGAACCTTCATCCTTTGGTTCGCAGGCCCATGCTCAATCCACTGAGCTACACCAGCCAGGGCCCACTAACCAATTTTAACTCAGTCACATAAGTCTTTTCCACATGAAATAATCTCTCCCTCGTTTGCTTACCAACATTATTGCTTTGTCTCAGAAATAGACAATTGGCACCAGGTCCATACCCAACACTGAAATGAACACAGTGGCAATGTCACGTTATTGTGTGAATTTGCCCTCATAGGAAGGATGTGTCCCACTGGCCAAGATGTCCCACAGAGAAGCTGCCATGTCTACGTCTGCAGAGGCCACATTCAACCTGGTGTGAACCTTGTGCTCCACTGTTCAGTAGAGATATATAGCCCGTTACTTGGATAGAAACCATCCACTCAGTGGATGAAAACTCTCCATTTTCATAGGGTATTTGGACAATAAAGACAAAAGGGAAGGAAGATGCCTATTCAGGAGGGGCGTAGAATTCTCAGTGTGCCTTTGGTATTTGGAAGGCTTGGTTTGTGTTTCAGTCACTAAAGAAATATTTAAACATATGGTAATGGTACTCACGAGACCCCCAAAATCAGAAATCAGCCAGAGCTCCCAAGAGAAGACAAATACATAAGTTAGATAAGCCCCATTAACAAATAGAAGTAGCTAACAAAGATGTCAAAACGTCACAAATAAATAGATGTGCCAGAGAGAAAAAAAAAAGTGGTACAAGAGGCAGATAGGAAGAGAGAAAGAAAAATGTCGAAAAGCTCAGACGACCTCAAAAACGACAAAGTGAAAAGTTTTATTTCCTGTTTGAAACGTCACTTTAGGACTGGATTGGGATGAGGAAGTCTTAAAATCAGAGTGCGAGCAGTGCCAGGTTTTTCTTCAGAGCAGCTCCGTTTGCTGCCACGGCCCGCGGTCTCGGGCTCCGCAGCCCCAGAGCAGCTGCCATCGTCTGAGAGTCCTGTGGGCCAAGCATCGCATTAGGCGCCGCTGTCCTTCGCCACGTTGAGTTCTCACGCTAACCCTAAAATAGTATTCACTGGTCTTTCCTTTTCCCCATCCCAGGAATTCAGTCCATCACCGAATTCTGTCACCTCGTCCTCCAATTATATCCCCAAACTGTCTATTCCTCTTTACTTCTCAGTCCGCTTTTACATTCCTTTTCCCATCACTTGTGCTCAGGCCTGAATTCCTCTCCATCGGACGCTCCTTTTACATTCTTCATACTCCTTATTTCATGTTCTACAGATTTACGGTTTAGATATTTAAATGTACTTATTTATTAGTGTCTGACTGCTAAATTATTCAGTATTGTATTCCCAGTATCTAGAAGAGCACTGTTCTATAGTGTACAGCACAAGCCAAAAATATGGCCACATTTGCAGTCTCTAATAGCCATATATAAAAAGAACCTGTGGAATTAATTTTTAAAAACATACTGTATTAGCCCACTATATCCGAAGTATTTTCCTTTAAACATGTGTTCAACCTAAAAATTATTAATGGGGTACTTTACATTCCTTTTCTCAAACTAAGACTTTGAAATCTGGTAGATGTTTTATGCTGATAGCACCTATCAATTCAGATTATCTGGGTTTCAAGTGCTCGCTGACTCCATGTGGCGAGTGGCTGCTGGGTTGGACAGTGCGGTTCCAGTAATTATTAAATAGCAGTTGAATTAAAAATGAATAAAGAAGTCATTGAGTAAATACATGAATAAATAACCATTTTTACAGATCAGGAAAAATGAAGCCCAGCGTTGTTAAGTAAATTCTCCAATGTGTCATACGTTTACAATGTGGAGCTTATTTTTGAATCCTTACCTAGCTAAATTCAAGGTGGTTCTATTTCCATTACACAGCAGTGGCACCTTAGGTCAGTCTTCTCATCAAAAAACTTTCAAGGGTTCTCTACTACCTAAAAATAAGTTCCTTACCATGACAGTTAAAGTCTGCTAAAATCTCTCAACACACTTTTCTGGCCTTTTCCCCCACCACTGCTGTTCATACATAATATGCTCTAAGAAAACTGATTTTTTTCAAGGTCAGGAACACCAAGGAGCCTGCCAAGAGATTTCTCTGCTCTAAATTTCTCTGTGCCCCTCCCTCCTGGCTGCTTGCCCTTGTCCAATGCTGCAGCTGAATGACAATTCAGTCTGTAGGTATCATATCTGTATCGGGTTGGAGAGCAGTAGTCTCCCCCTCTAGACAAGGCTCCTTTCATATCCATGTGTCTATCTCTGCCCTAGCACAGTGCTTCAAGTCACATAGTAGCTTAAAAGATTCTTGAAGCCCTGGCTGGTGTGGCTCAGTGGATTGAGCACAGGCCTGCAGAGCACAGGGTCGCCGGTTCGATTCCCAGTCAGGGTACATGCCTGGGTTGCGAGCCGAGTCCCCAGTATAGGGTGCTCATGAGGCAACCAACATTAATGTTTCTCACCCTCTCTTCCTCCCTCTTTTCCCCTCTCTCTTGAAATAAATTTTAAAAAAGATTCTTGAACGAGTATATAAGGAAAAAGTGATTTGATGAATGAACTTTCCCTATTCTCCAACTATATGGAGTATATTTTTATATACTTTACTTTACTTTATGGAGTAAAGGCCTTTAGCCTTTATTCACATGGCTCCTCCCAACTAGAATTTCCTCGGTCTTTCCATTTGCAAGGGTCACTCAAATACACCCCCGGCAAGTCCCCCCCAACACTCCCCACCACAGAGATCGCATTCTGGATCCTTCATGCCCACAGAACTGCACTTAGGCCTCTCCCTACACACTTAACATCGTTTAGCATATATCTTGTTATAGTTAATGAAATGTTAGCTCCTTGAGCTACAAATGTATCATTCTCGGCCCCAACACAGTGTTTAGTGTGATGTGGTATTAAAGAACACAGAATATTAAATTAAAGAGAAGCAGATTTGGAGCCAAAAGATGCCGGGGTAAGACCTGGCTTTAAATGTACAGGATATCACTTATCTTTATTGAATCTGAAACTTCTTCCCTTTTACTTGAGAAATAAAATTTGTATTGACCATCTATTTATGAGGTAAAAGTCAGGGTAACAGAATACAATCAACTAAAACATGCTCTGTAATCTGGAAAGTACTATGCAAAGTTTATTAATGTATATTGAAATTAACTAAAGAATGAATGCATATTACCTTATTTTATTTTCTTTATAGACCTTTCTTATACCTGACATTTTCTCTCCTATTTATAAGTGTACATGTTTAATGTCTATCTTCCACCATCATTACACATGCTTCTTGAGGGCAAGAATTCTGCTTTATTTATAGCTAGATCCTCAATGTCTCTAGGAGGACCTGCTATAGGCCATTTAATAAATATTTGTGCTGACTGGTTAAAATATATATACATAAACAATAAAATGATGATTCTGAGAATATGTTGGTAGCAGAGATATAGTTTGTAAATTTCTCCAAATCCCTAAATAAAAGCAGAACTAGATAGCCAGACAAAAAACCCACGTACAACATTTATAACAAAACTAGGTGACAAGGTACTTCCATGAACCTTGAAATGAAAGGGAGTGAAAATAAACCAGTGAGAGTGATAAATCCGGCATGGCACCTGTATCTGTTCAGGGAAATAAAGGCAAACCACGGGGCATCTGTCGGACCTCAGAGCCGCAGAACCCGCAGTTACCAAGAAGTGCTCATGAAAGAGTGTGGCAGATCCTTGCAAAAACAACAATTGAAATTAAGGTGGCTTGTCTTATCCCAAGGGGAGGGTCTGTCCCATCCTCACAGCAGATGAGTACAAGGGGCCTACATAAGGTCTGAGGGGCGATTACAGTTTTCAACATGACCCACCACAGCTTCCTTCCAGGACACAGATTCCTGCTAAAGAGAAACAGAGCTGAGGGTCGAATCAAACTTGATCAGAACAAGGGGAATGGAGATATGGAAGACAGAAAGTTCAGACAAACATCAGGAAGGGAGAAAGAGCCCATGAACTTCAGTAAACAAGCCATTATAAATATTTTTAAACAGTATGCTTGTACACGTGCATGGTGAAAATTTAAAAAGAAAGGAAATCTGTTAAGTTAGAAAAGCAACCTTGACAACACCTCCTTCTAAAAGTTTGAGAAACTATATTATAATGAGCAAGAGAAAAATATCAAAGCCAAATGCTATAAAAAGTCATTTAAAAGCAGCAAACTAAAATTCTTAGACAATGACACGTATTAGAAACAAATGCTTTCAAGACAGATCAAAACAGTAACTTTCTATTTCAAAGCAAACTAAAGAACTTTAAGGACATGATACAAGATATGAAAAAAGAACATGAAAATGAGAAAATTCACAAATTAGTTGTGAGAACTATAAAAATAACTACTAGAAATAAGGAATAAATCACTTCAGAAAAAAGACTAAGCTAGAAGAGAAGATAAATATATGGAATGAATAATTCTCTAAGAGAAATGGGAAGTAAAAGGAAAACATTTAAAATTCCTAAAGAGGTAAAGAGATGCAAAGGGATTCAATAGCAAGTGACAAATAGAAGACAAAGATGATGTGGTATATGAATAACAAGGGGCCTTAAAGCAGAAAGTCAAAGAGTGAGAAGAAAGGAAATATACCAGTATTTCCTAAAATTGAAATTAAAACAGGAGACAGTGAAAGAGAAAACTCTGCATGTTGATGCAAAACTAATTACACTACAATATTTTTCATAAAATTACTGAGTTTCAGAGTAACATTTTTAAAAGCATCTGCACCTTTAAGAAAATGACTTATTTATAAGGGAAACAAAATTAAATCATCCTCAGACTTTTCAACTCCAACGTCTTACTCCAAACACGAATGGAGTACCATATTTTACATTCTCAAGAAAGAAAACATGAGCTTGACATTTTATATCCAGCAAAAGTGACACAAATATAAAGGGCCCGAAGTGATGTAGGCAAGAATTTGGACAAAGAATTAACTTTGTTCTCATGAACCTTTCCTGTTGTTATCTACTGGAATATAGACTCAATAGTCAAAATGACTAAAGAGACATCATATAAGAATTAGTGGTAGCCTGACATATACAGCAACTCACAGAATTCAAGTAACTGGAGGTTAGCAGGGAGAAAGTATAATACGTAATGGCTGTATGCTTGGATAATGTAGATATAGTAAAATTATTTAAAAATTGGAAGAATATGTGTTATAGAACATATTTTATTTATGAGTTAATGTATTAGTGGCATAGTATTGTCATTGTCATTGGCAGGATGTTTATAAGTATAATATTCCATAAATAAATGAGTATTTATGGAACATCCTAATTTTGTCATTTCCTGTGTCTTTGTGAATTAAGATGCTCACTGTGGAAAAAGTTTAAACAGAAGAATACAGGAAAGTAAATACAGAACTCTGGAATAGTGATCCAATAGAAAAAAAATCAGTATTCACTTCTGAGGTAATATATAAGCCTATATTTCTTAGTTCTGTCCACTGAAGGGAACTAAAAACAATTACAAACTCAATAAAAGTAGCACTCAGAAACCTGAACAATCTTGAAATAGCATTCCCGCTAAAAGAAACAATCTCCTGTATGAGGGGAGGGGGAAGACTGGTTCCAGAAGTATATAATAAGGCCGGAACATCTTGCCACACTAGAAAATGAGAAAGCTGTCAAAGACTCCACGGTCATGACTCAAGGACCCAGAGGCAAACTTGAAGAGGCTTCCACTGACAAAAGATGGGGCATGCTGAACTTCAAAAGGGGTAGTACTTGCAATTGGCCAAAACCCATCGAATACATTAAATTCATTCATTCATGAGAGCATTTCTTAAAAGCCTAGTTGGTCACATTTGCAGAGTTAGTAACGAACCAATTCCTTAATTGAAAAAAATTGGTAAATAAAAGGAAAGAATGAAGGAATTTTCCTACCTTTTCTAAAAGAACTGCAGCACAGAATCCCAAATAGGAAATGAGGAACAATGCTTGTTCAAAATCATTTCAATTAATCAATGGAAAATAAATATTTTAACCTCTGAAGAATTACTGGTTTGAGGCACTGAGCGCCAGTGGCTGCTAACATTACAAAAAGAGAGACCCTCAGACATCACGTGCCTCTGGATAAAATAACTGAACACCATTTACGGTCTGGCCAAATGCATCAGTCCCAAATCCTATCAAGTCTCTGGATCCATTAGCCAACTGGGAAGGAATAGAAAGAACAGAGAAAAGTATTGAATGGGACCAGAAACACACAACCAGCAAAACCTACGCTTTAGAAATCTATAGGTCAAATGGCCCCAAGTTCTTATACTGGTATATTACATAGAAGAGAAGAAACCCACAGATTCAAATAGATGAAAAATATATACTGTTTTAAAACTTGAGCAAGGCTAAACCATGGTCATTGGGGAGGCACACTTTGTCACAAAACTATACAAAACCCAAAGAAAATGGTTCTGGAAAAGGCAGGATAGTGGTTACTTCTGGAGAAACAAAGACAGTCAGGGCAGGGATGGAGCACATGATGGAGCTCCTGCCATGACTGGCAAGGATCCGCCTCCCAACCCAGGTCGTGGTTGCAGGGGTCTTTGCCTTGGAATTCATTCAGTGACACACCTACTTTTTTTTTAATTTTGTACCTGTGTTTTATTTTCTAATAAAAGGTTTTTTTAAGATTAATTCCTATTTAAAATGCCCCTGGCTAGGAGCCCTAAGTGTCTCTAAAATATTAATGAAGACCAAAAAGGATGAAAAGCACACTAAAAATTAATTTGATAGACCACCCAGTGCCGGAAGTTAAAGTGAATTTCTACCTGCTATAAAGGGGAAGGAATTCAATTGAGGTAAGCCCTTAAAGTAGAATAATAATAGAATTTCCCTTATAGTGTAGTAGTGAGAATTAAATAAATTTATATGTGGAAAGTATTTAGAATGGTGCCTTACCTAGAGCAAGAACAATACTGAGAATAGGCTACTGTTTTTATTATATACTTACCTGGGACTGTTTCTCATAAAAAAAAAAAGGCCCTTGAAACAAAATAAAATAAAATAAAAAGACACTGTCTATGTCACACTGCCCTTCCCCCAGACCAGACATGTACAAAAAAAAAAAGGAAAAACCTGAACAGCTACCCTTTATCATGTGGTTTAGGAACTGATAAAACACCAATTGCTTGCCGTATTTCTGTTTCCAGTGACATTCATTCCTACTTGTCGTCTGGGCAGGGGAATGCAATTGACACATTGTACACTGGTGAATGCAGCTCCCATCTCAAGAGCAAAAACAAAGGGCTACAGGAGCAAAGACAGAGAACACTGCAGTGGCTCAGCACCCTGGGAATCGCAGCTTTAATGCGGGGCATTGACTCCTAATGTTGGAAAACCAGGCAGCAAGGGGAGGAAAAGATGCCACCAGAGGAAGGGAGCTTTACTGTAAAACTGACGAACTTGCAGGAACTGGGAACTGATCAGGAGCTGTGCACCTCAAGCCACATCTAATAACAGTGCTAATAAAGGGATAGAGAATTAGCCAATCAAACACCAAGACAAGTCACTGCTTCTTAAATTTATTTACAAATTTGATGCAAGTTTAATCACTGGAAGCTGGGGCAGGGGAGTTTCTGAATATTCTCTACAAGAAAAAAAACACATAGTAAATAGCTGAGATGATTTTGAAAATAAAATATGAGAAGGGATTTAGCCTAATTTGAGAAAATATTATAAAACTCTAATTTTTAAAGTGGGTTTCTGCTACAGAAAGGTGCAAGTTAATAAAACTAAATAAGAGCAGAAGCTGTCAAGTAATACCTTCAAATTAGTATGTAATAAAGGAAAATTCCAAGTTGATGAGGAAAATGACATTATTTAATAAGTGGAATTAGAAGACTGAATAAAAATTTGGGGAAAATAATGAAGCCATAAAATAACTAGAACATAGAAATACTTATATAACCTTAGGATGGGTTAAACTTTTTAAGCATAATATTAAAAAGTAATTCAATACAGAAAATATATGTATATCCCATTCCATAAACCCTATATTCTATATCACGAAATACCATGACATTTAAAAGCAAATGGCAAAGAATATTAACCATATTTTTAAATGCTTACCTATATAAATAGCATTTGCAAAATGCTAAAAGAAAGGTAATCACCCTCCCCTGATTTTAGTACAGAACATAAACTAAAAACATATAGAAAAAATAGACATGTTTAATAAAAATATGAAAATATATATCTTACAGTAACCTAAAAATAAAATTTTAATGTGTTTTGCCCTGGCTGGTGTAGCTCAGTGGATTGAGCACTGGCCTGTGAAGCAAAGGGTTGCTGGTTCGATTCCCAGTCAGGGCACATGCCTGGGTTGCAGGCCCCTACTGGGGACTCATGAGAGGCAACCGCACATTGATGTTTCTCTCCCACTCTTTCCCCTTCCCGTCCCCTCTCTAAAAATAAATAAAAAAATATTTTTAAAAATTTAATGTGATTTTTTACTCATATAATTGGAAACTTTTGGAAAAATATCTAGTATGATCAAAGGTAAAGAAAAATGGGCATTCCAAATCATTGCTGTGAGAAAGATATAGCCCTTCTGGAGGGTGATTTGAAAATGTGTATCAAAAACCTTACAGACACATCCTTATTGACCCAGAAATTTTATTTCTAAAAATTTATCCTATAGAAAATATCAGAGATTTGAGTAAATACATACACAGTTATTTGCTCAGGTTGATTCATCACCTGAGCAAAATAAATACATACTGAAAATAACAGGATAAAACTTGAACAAACTGTGGTATATTAGCTATTAAAATAATGTTTAGTAAAATGTGGTATTTGTATATATTGCTGTAATAAAAACACAGTTGTTAAGTGAAAACAGAGCTACAGAAATCATGGTAGATAATAGTAATGGACAGGGAATATGATTCCTGATGCAAAGTTCATTCATTCGATACTTTCAAACAGGTATTTGTGGAGTGTCGATTGTGCACTGGGGACATGCAAGGAACAGCCCAGGAGACAACCCCTGTCACAGAGCTTATGTCATACTTGAAGAAGCTGATAATACTTAAGACATGTAAAAGATCTATTTATCATAATTGCTAAGAAGGAGAAAAAATAAAAAGGGAAAATGAAGCTTTGGGGAGGAAAGTGTGAAATTTGGAAGTGACCCAAAAACCCTCTTTGTAGAAGGGACTTTGGAAGAGAGGCTTGAAGAACCGGTGCTGCAGCGTTCCCGAGGAGGAGCACCTCAACTAGAAAGGCCCCGAGCCTGAGGGTGACCCACGTGTTTCAAGATTAGCAAGAAGGCCCGCAGGTCGGGGAGGCAGCAGGAGGCACAGGGCCAATTTTGCAGGACCTGGTAGGTCACATGAAGACATTGGCTTTTATGCTGAATGAGATGCAAAGCATCTAACAGGCAACAACTGGCATGGACCACAAGCAAAAAAAAATTTGCATATGTGTGCATGGATTTTATTTATTCATGTGTACATATGGGCTGGGAGGAAAGAAGAGTAAAAACAAAAACTAGAAAGGCATGGCTCTAATTTAAACAATTATGTGTACATTTACATAAAACTTTTTCTTCATCTTATATAAATTGTCTAAACACTCCATATTTACTGTGTGTTCATTTTTATTAAAAAAACAAAGTTTGAAAAGTATATTAAAATACTTAAACTATTTTTAAAAGAAACAATGAGCAAATCTCTATTCCCATCATTTTGGAGGTTGACAATTAAAATGAGAGAGAGATCATTCATTGACAGATGAGATTCCCTTTCAGCTTTTTGGAAAGAAACCCAGCAAAAGATGAGGCAGATCTCAGGGATGTGTCTCTGAAGCAGAGCCACCAGCATGACCCACTTCAGTGACCTGGGTTCACTGTCCAACAGGTTCCCCTGTGCTCAATTTCTGTACCTATGCAGACTCCCAAACAAGCGGCTAGGCCAGCAACACCCTGAACTGACAAGTCCTGACAGGAAACTGCCCAGGCCACTGGACGTGGCATGCTTTCTGACCAAATCTTCAAATGGCGGTGGCTTTATATCTTTACTGTCCAAATGCCACCTCCAGACCTCATGGAGCACCTGCTTGCTTTTATCTTCAGGAGCAGATACCAGTAAGGCTTGTTTAGAGTGTCCAGTTCATCTGGACACTCCCCATATGGGCACTCCCCATATGTACACATGAATAAATAAAATCCATGCATACATATGCAAATCATGGAGCATGATTTCTGTAGCTCTGGTGGTGGGGGGAATAAAGAATCAGAACTAAAGGATAAAAAATTAATGGGTGGTTTTAAAAAGGAAAAAACCTCAAACTGGGTTCATCAAGAGTAAGAAATGAAACAATCTAGATCTTCAGATTGTGGTGCCCAGCTCTGCAGGGTCAGATTCACTGGAGGACTTCCCGGAAAGGCACATTCCCGGGGCCTCACCTGAGAGCTTCTGCGTAGGACAGTTCCTCCCCTAGAATCAAGCGCTCCAGGCCATTCC
>PVKM010013912.1:0-29649 GCA_004027735.1 Carollia perspicillata | reverse complement strand
GCAAGTAGACACTGATAATTGTTTAAACAGAAAAATAAGTTAAATCTTTTATCCATCTTGAGTCTATTTTTGTGTATGGTGTGCGTTGGTGGTCGAGTTTCATTTTTTTTTGCACTTAACTGTCCAGATGTCCCAACACCACTTATTGAAGAGGTTATTTTTACTCCATTTTATGCTTCAGCCCCCTTTGTCAAATATTAATTGACCATAGAGACATGGGCTTTTTTCTGGGCTCTCTATTCTGTTCCTTTGATCTATGTGTGTGTTTTTACGCCAGTACTATAACTGCTTTGATCACAGCGGCCTTGTAATATAGTTCGATATCAGGTATTGTGATCCCTCTTACTTTGTTCTTCTTTCTCAAAATTGCTGTGGCTATTTGGGGATGTTTATCGTTCCATATAAGTTTTTGAAGTGTTTAATACCATTTTCTTAATGGCACACTTCAGCAATTTGAAAAGTTAAGCATGTCTGATTTGCAGATATGGAAATGCAAATCAGAAAGGTTATTTTCAATTTCTGTGTTTGAATCTCTAAACTTTCCCACTTAACATCATGTGGTTTTAATTTTTTAAAAAATAATTTATTCCAATGTGACCTTCATACAGAAAATATCGCTATGAGTAAGTATAATTGTGATAGAAAGATGAATTGGTGACAAGCCTTCACACACTATATGTGTAGAAAATTGTTTCTCCTTTTTACAGAGTGTAGTAGTGGAAGAAAGAAGATAAAATTTAGGAAAGGAAACTTGAGACAGAAGCTTTTTACCCTGGGTGATCCTTTACTTACCGTGTCTGGTTTTGAATAAAGCAAATATTCCCTTTGAGCCTCATTCTCCTTCCCTTTAAAGAGAGGGAATTAGTACCTTTTCTTCACGTAATCAGATGCTGTTTTTATTATTACTATTTATATCTCTAGATGTTTTTTGCAAACATTTTTGCTATAAACAGATTTCTTTTGTGCCACATTTTTATTTAAACCTTGTTTTAAAAAAACTTTTGTCCTGCTTCCTGCTCAGAGGGCTTTTCTGATCCTAGCTTTTGTCACCCTCTAGTTTATGGAAGTTTTCCTTCCTCGTCTTTCTTCTCCTCATGTCGGCAGCAGGCAGCTTTGGGTCCGTGTGGTGCTGCCACACTCCTGTCCTAGCAATGCGCTTTTCACAAAGCACTGCTGATGGGCTTACTCAGCAACATGAACAGCGACTACATTTGCAAGTCTACAGTGTCATATGTTTTCTCTTTGTTCCATGCATCAGTGATAAGATGATGCTCTGCTGCTACTATTATTGCTGAGATGCAGTTTTTCTTAATTTTTTCTTTACTAAGGTAGTGCTTAATCTACCTTAAATTTAAACATTGTTATTTTTTTCTGTACTAGTATATCTCTGATATAAGTACTTGAGGTTGAAATAGTGTAAAATGTGTTTGCATCAATGTCCAATTTTATTATGAATAAGCAGTAAATCTGCTTTATTGGAGCTACTGCTTTGGAATGACATGATTTTCATATTTTACACTGAAGCAATAATGAAGCTCTATGTTTTTGCCTAATATAATAATTCTAAATAAGCATTGCAGAAAAATCTTACTTGGCTATTAAATCCAGTACTCTTTATTGTATTTATTCATTTATCTTGATTATCCTTTATTACTCTTGCACTGATTGCTGTGCCGTGAAAATCCCAGTAGGATCTCTGGGTGATGTGAGTTATATTTTAAACAATAATCATACCTTACATTTATATTGCTTTCAGTCCATAAAACATTTTCAGATACGTTATCTCATTTTATTTGATTGTCAGAGTAACGGTGCTGGAAAAGAGGGCCAGTATGTCTGTGTGGTGTAGAAGAAAACTGAAACTGACAGAAAACTCCACCGAGCTCTCTCTGTTGAACATTACAAGCCTCTCTTTACGGGACAGTAGTGAAAGGGAAGCTTCATTTGCCTCTCAGTGCACAGGAAAGGAGGCAGGACCACAGAATGGGTTTGTTTCTCACAGAATGGGTTTGTTTCTCAAGTTTTTCAGTACAGGAGTCCCTTATAATCCAAGGTTTCGCTTTCCATGGTTCCAGGTATGAGTGGTCAATCATGGTCTGAAAATATTATGCGGAAAATTACACAGATGAGCAATTCATAAATTTTAAATTGCTGGCCATTCGGAATGGCATGATGAAATTTTTCATCTTCTTACTTTGTCTCCCCCTGCTTCCCAAGAACATGAGCAGTCCCTGTCTGGGGTCTCCAGGCTCTGTGTCTGCCCACCTGGTAGTCACTCAAGAGCCATCTCAGTTAACAGAGGGCCACGACATCTCAGAGCTTGTATTCAATCAAATAAGCCTCATTTTGCTGCACAATGACCCTAAAGCACAGGAGTTGCAATGCTAGCAATTTGGATTTGCCAGGGAGAAGCCATAAAGTGCTTTCTTTAAGTGAAATGGTGAAAGTTTTCAACTTATTATGTTAAAGAAAGAAAATACTGTGTAACACAAGCTGTTGTCCATTCTAAGGGTTAGGATTAAGGTGTGGTGACTGTGGGGTGGGGTGGGTAGAGGTGGAAGAGGGTATGGGGGGATAAATGGCAATGGAAAAAATACAATAAACAAATAAATTTAAAAATGTATGTCAAGTGTGCTCAGATCTATAGTAAGAATGAATCCTCTACCTGTGAAATTGTGAGGAAAAATAACTGTGTTAGTTTGCTAAAAGACAACAGTCATATATTTTTTATTATGATATATTGTTATAATTATTCTATTTTATTAGTGTTGACATTTTAGTGGGCCTAATGTATAAATTAAACTTTATTGTAAGTGTGTATGTAGAAGAAGAGACAATGTACATATAGGTTTGGGTACTATCTGTGGTTTCAGGCTTCCACTGGGGGCCTTGGAATGTATCCCCCATGGATGAATGGGGACTACTATATGATGGGGGTCCTTCAGTAATGGAATTTCTTTACAAAAAATTGTGTATTTTTCCTTACATGTTTAAATTAAACTTCAGTGACCTTCAAAGTACTCCGCATTTGATGTAATACATCTATCAAGATGTGTTTTCCACTGCTGAAAACAGTTTTTAAACTCATCAACTTTGTTGCTTTTTAGTGCTTCTACCATTTATTGTTTCACTTCTTCCACATTGGCAAAACATTCCCCTTTGAGGACTTTTTTCATTTGGAGAACCAAAAGTAAAGTCACTGTAGTGGGGTGGGAATTAGATAAATAGGGAGTGTGGGGCATGGGAATCAAAAATTGCTGAACACTCAGCACAGTGTAGGTACATGTGCTTGCAAATCACCCATCATGAAACAGGCAAACACAGTGAAAGAGTCTGTAAAAAAATATTCACTGAAGTTGAACACAACTTCTCACAACAACGCCAGCTGGCACACTGATACAGATGGGTTCTCAGAACACTCACCTAGTGGGGGAAGCCTTTACTACAAGCCTGAAGTTTGGATAAAATAATTCACCTTGGGCTTATTTATAATCAATGTTTAAAGCTATAGTAATTATTTAAACTAACTTTTATTGCTTTCTTACCAACTTCTCAGTTTTTCACTCTCGTCATTGTTTTTCTTTACATGCACCCCCTCATATACACTTTATACACATTATGTTTCTCTCTCAGCCTGTACATTTGTACATACTTGTCTCTTTAACTATATTGTCCTCTTTAAATAATAACCTATGAGCATTTATCCGTGGTTTACTCAAAATCCCAGAGAATACACATATCATGCCTGACCCACAGATATGGAAGCTAAGTGCTCCCTCTTCGGAAATGTGTATTCTCCTATGTATTTATTTAATTTTCACTTTAATCACTGTGTGTGTTGACTTCCTTACAAACTATGTCTCTTACGCTGATGAATATAGTTAATATAAAATGAAGATAATTAAATGCCTGTTTATTATACATGCCTGGACATACAAAATGCATACTTTGATTATGATGTACATGTTGAAATAAATACTAAATTAACTTCAGCAGTGTAACAGGCATATTATACTGGCTGGATTGTGTAAGTGTTCACAGAGAAACAAACTTTCATCATGCTCACTGCTGACCCTGAAAACCTGCTGTCTCGGCTTACTTCTCCCAGACCACTGGATAAAACTCTGGGCCGGTGTTTGGATTCTCTTTCCATAAAACAAGAACTCCTTCAGTTTAATGTAAAATTTCCAAGCCTTAGTGCTGATTAAGTTTCTCTTCTTCACTAATTTAGACCTTTCTCACTCTGTGAATTCTGCAGTGTAGGAGGGAGGTGTAGTAATTCTATTTTTACCTCCTCTTTCTCTCCTCCGTGTTTAATAAGGTTTTGGGTTGCTTGTTGGATGTTGGGCACAGAGAAGGAAGAGATTAAATTGGGAGGAAGACCTTGCTAAACTCTAGGGAGTCAATTAGACTCCCTTTCTTGGAGTGGAGTCCAAAGCTGAATTGCTTCCCCTTAATGTATTTCTATGGGTTTCTCAGGTATATTTGCTGGAAGAGGGCCTTCCGTCTGGCTTAGTTGATTCTCTGTGATGCTGTTTTGTGCATACATACTGCAATGGAAACACATATCTTTGCCTCACTTTTGGTGTAAATGTAATCACAGCTAGAATACAGGGGTGGGCAAAAGTGGGCTAATAATAAATAATAATAATAATAATAATAAAAGAATAAACTGTGTTTCATAAACTTTACAACTTTAAACCTAATTTTGCCCACCCCATGTTCCTCTTGCTCTCTTTCGCCACCTTAGCCAAATTTAGCCTCAGATTCTAGTCTTCAGACTTCTACCAACAAGTAGTGATCACCAACGCTGCAGTCAAAAGCAATGGTCTGGCTAAGATCTGTTTCAGGTGGCCCTGATGGGGGTTCCCGCATGGAGGGGATTAAGTGCTGGCAATCACCCGGCAACAGCAACACTGTTTTGGGAAGAACTTCCTGGTAACAGAAGCCTGAGTGTAACTTCCTCCTTTGTTTCTAGATCAACACTAGTTTTGTGAGCTACTTAATATCCTCTATTAAAAGTACTTTCCAGTATAACTTAGCAGCTATTGTATTTGTTTTCCTTTTTTATTATCAAGAAATAAAAATTAGTCGTATAAAATAACGTAGGATTCAAGGAGTGAATAGAGTAGCAACACTGCACAGATTACCAATTGCTCTAAATTGCTTTTTGTACTTCTCTTACTGTTGCAAGGTTATTCCATAAGACATTTATTAGCTGAACTATCAACTGAATTTATTATTTCTTGCCATGAGGATGAGAAGATGTAGTAAACTAATAAGGTGCAATTCAGTCACTCTAATTTAGTGCCCATTTTATTTTTTAATTACCACCATTTACACAAAGAGTGGGGGCTAGGTGGAGGTGGGCAAATCAGAGAAAATTGGGACATCTGTAGCGGAGCCAATAATAAAAATAAGGTTAAAAGAGGAGTATTGGTCCATATCTCAATTTCTAAGCCTAGGAAGAAGTTCAAATAAACAGGGTGATATTGAAACTACAAATTTAGAAATAAAACCATGCAGCAGTTAAGACAGTTAAAGTAGTGTTGTTTAATAAATATAGCACAAAACACATATAGAATTTAGGAAGACTTCACACTCTATAACGACATGCTACATAAAAGTGGACACAGGCCATTGCCACAGAATTGGAATAATTCTATCCTTGACGAGACATGTAAAGAGAAAAAATATTCCAAGTTTTACAACTGACCTTTATTGCAGTTTTGTAGATTAGAAACAAACGAGCTAATTTGACTAAATTTCTGCTTCATTGATAACCATCTTTGCTTAGACAAGTTTGAAAGTGCTGGAACCTATATAATATCAAGCCATTGGAAGTCTAATCTTGTTATAGGTAAATTAGCAAGCACAATAGTCCAAACTGCAACTGAAAAGGATTTAAAATTTCTACAGAAATAATTCAAATGCTAAACATGTGTTTTTAACACGGAAGAAACTTTTAAAATTCCTCTTGGCATTTTATATATACTACACACATTACAATACACCCAAATTTCTCTTGCCTTTACAATCTCCTCTCAATTTTACGTCTGTATCACCCTGGGATCGATTTAAATTTTTTCAATCTATTCATCTAAGGCTTCTGGAACTCTTCATTTGTTTTCTTGCCAGTAAATAGGCTCTACTTAAACAAATGCATCAAGCGAGTCTTAGAGACTCTCAATTCATCTCCTGAAACGTTATCTTGATTTGGCACATCAAAAGCTCACAAACAGAGGAGGCAAAAGCACGTCCCCTTAATCAGTATAGGAATAGATGAGCCGGCGAAAAGTCATGCAGTAATATTTGTCCTGTTTTACTAGGGATGATAAATATGAATATGAGATCATGGTATTTGTTTTTGTGAATTATATAGGATTAAAACAATCTAACATAATATGCATGTGAGAGACAATTCTTTCCATCTATACCCCAACTGAGTGACATTACAGAGGTGTGTACAGATGCTGTACTGTTAACTACACAGACCATGACAGACAGTCATTTCTGGAACTTATTAATCTTGCAGATCTGGAACTTTGTACTGTTGGACAGCCCTGTCTGTTCCCTGCTTGCCCCCAGTCCCTGGTAACTTCTCTTCCACTCTCTGCTTCTAGGGGTTGGTGACGTTAGTAACTCATTAAGTGGGAGCATACAATGTTTGTCTCTCTATAAATGGCTTATTTTACTTAGCATAATGTCCTTCAGGTTCATCCACACTGTCCCATATGGCAAAATTTCATTCTTTTTAAAGGCTGGATAACAGTCCACGGTATTCATATGCCACATTTTCTTTGGACATCAATGGACATTCATCTTGCCTATTGTGAGTAACGCTGAAACGAACATGGGAGCACAGATGTCAGGTTGAGATCCTGACTTCAGTTCTTTTGGAAGGGTCTGGCAGGAATAGCACCCCTTTTTACTACAAAATCTTACATCACAAAATCATAACAGAGAAGATATAGGGATTAAAATAATGAAAGAAGCTAACAAACATGGAGAACAGATGGAGGGGCATGAGGTATATGTCTGATACAATACACTGAAGAGGGAATAGAGTAAGGTAGTATTTGTGAGCATAATGACTGTAAGTTTTCAAGAATCATAGACAGATTTTGAAACCCCAGATCTTATAAACAACCAATTTGAAAGAATATGTAAAATGTACTATATGCATTGATTCAACCAGAAGCAGAATATAAAAGGCAGAGTGGACATATGTATATATACACACATATATATGTGTGTGTGTACACACATATATATATAATGTAAATAGAAAATATAAGAAAGCCATTAGCATAAATGCAGATTATTATAAGACATCAGATAGTTCTAAAAGAAAGTAAAATCAAATGAATTGATGAAAATAACTGAAAATGTTAACTTTTGGGGAATAACACTAATCTGAATTATGTTTAAAAAGTCTTATCTGTCTGTTCATAATACGAAATTCAGTATTTATGGTGAAGTGATGACTAGTAAATTTGCTTTAAAACACTGCAGCAAGAAAATTTATAAATAAGTAAAAATAAAACTGCATCAAAGAAAGTTTGCATAAAGAACAAATGACATAAAAGTTGGAAATCTGGTGGTTACTGAAGCCCGGTGACAATTACACAGGGGTTCATTTTGCTATTTTTTACTTGTTTTAGTATACGTTCAAACATTTCTATAAGTAAACTAAATATCAGTGAATGTTGATTATGAATTTATAACAACTACGTTCATTTGTGAATGTTTGAGAGTGAGATAACACTAACATAACACAGACACTCTGTGGAGAGACAAAGAATTTAGAGAGAGATGGAAGTAACACACTTGAGAAACAGCATCAGTGGACAGTGATAAAATGTGCAATGCATTCATATGTTAAAGACTTAGCTCCTTAAGTAACTGAAAGGTAAAATATGAATTTTAAAACAGTAGAGGAAGTTAAGGTAATGTGGAAAGCAATAAATTACATTGAGGAGAAAGGAAGAAAAGAAGATAAAAAGAAAAGCACACTAAGTAGAAAATAAAATTTGATGAGAATAATTAGTTCAGTTATACCTACAACTGAAGTAAAGACATATTACAAGCACTTCTTCAAACCTGAGCTTATAACCATAATGTATATTTTAAAATATCTTATCACATTTATTTTAAAAAAGATATACAGAAATCATGAATATGTACAGAAACATGATTATAAGGGTATGAAATGAATATAAAGAAAATATTAATAAGAGTGTTGCTAGTGTCATAAGAATACATTTCAGGACAAAATGATTAAAGCAAAATGAATAAAATGATTCTTAATAATATATAGTAACTATTTAGAGAAAAAGTATAATTCTGTGTATTTTTGCATTTGAAAAGAAGACAAATTGACAAAATTCTCCAAAAATGCACAAACACGATAATTAAAATTTACTGTTAGAGAATCTCATAGTTCAATAAGGAAACAAAATAGTTAAGATACATAGATTTAACCAGAGAATATTATGCTAAGTGAAATAAGCCAGTTGGTGAAAGAAAAATACCATATGGTGTCATCTATAACAGGATCTAATGAACAACATTAACTAACAAACAAAATAGAACCACAGGCCTGGAAACACAGAGCAGGCTGACAGTGACCAGAGCGAGGCGGGAGAGGGATAATGGTGGAAAGGAGAGGAGGGGCTAGTTAAAGAGCATGTGTGAATGACCCATGGACACGGACAACAGTGTGGGGATTGGCTGTGGGGTGGTAGGATGGGCGGAGGAGGGCAAAGGGGCAAAAACTGAGACAACTGTAATAAAATAGGAAAAATGATAAAAATAAAAAACAAATAAAAACTCCATTTACAGTTTATAAACTGATAAAAAAATTAACACAATCACCACACTAGTTAATAAGCATTCATAGAATCCTGTGTGAGAGAGAGACGGACAGAACACAGCTTTTAAAAACACATACTATATATACACATAATATATATGACCATGTATTAAACTATGGAGTGAATGTCAACGAATACAAAATCATCAATAATTTAGTGAACAGAATGCAGTACAATCTGTAACAACTACAAGTCCAAAGCTCCCCAGATGAACAATAAGGAGCAGAGAGTAGTAACAGCTCCCAGTACCTCTCCACTCTTTGCCACCAAAGCACCCAGATGGTTTTGGAGTCATTTAACTTCTTTTCGGTGTATTCATTCCCTCTGTGAAATAAATATGCTGCAAAATAAATGGCTATGCTTCTTTTTATGATGCATTAAGCCACTAAAATACATATGGGACTTTATGTCTCATTTTTAGAGGAAAATCCTATCAGATTTGTAGACATTTATAAAGAGAAGATAACTCAAGAAGTAGTGACCGTTAATATGAGCTTCAGTAGAAAGTGTTACTTTTAGTGTTGTCAAATAAAACACAGGAAATAAGGCATCTTGAAAATTACTCTGTACTCCATTCTTACAATTGCTTTAATAATTTATAGAGATAGTATGTAAGGTGACAGGAAATTGATACTCAAACAAATATGTTTCCCCAAACTACTGTCAAATGAGCTGCCCCTGGATGTGTCCTGAATGGCGCGGCGGAGGAAGCAGTCCCTAAAGAAATCAGTGAGCTTTAGCAATTTGACAAAATGACTCTGCAGAGCGTGCAACCTTTACAAATGGCTCTTTGTTTGAATACTGAAATGAATAATACCATTTTCAAAGAGCATACGGGGATATTGCTGTATATCTTTTACTCCCTCTGGATCAAAGCGTATCTATTTTATTCATTATTGTGGAGTAAATTCTAATTTACTCAGCTCTCAGAGAACTGCTCCAATATAAATGAAAAGTTCTGCTCAGCAACTTTGGTTTCACGGAATGTTACTGTCGCGGCAACTTGTAAAAAGCCAGTTATGAGTAAACTCACAAAGAAGCCATTACAATAAACAAA
Organism: Carollia perspicillata; assembly: GCA_004027735.1. Classification (NCBI taxonomy): domain Eukaryota; kingdom Metazoa; phylum Chordata; class Mammalia; order Chiroptera; family Phyllostomidae; genus Carollia; species Carollia perspicillata. The sequence continues at coordinate 19,716 of PVKM010013912.1, read as the reverse complement.
TGGAGGAAAATTTTCCACTGGACTTTTTTGAAATTTTTATTTTGTTATTGTTGTTCAAGTACAGTTGTCTCCATTTCCCCCCACCACTGCCCTGTGCCAGCCATCCCCACCTCCCACCCCTGATCTCACCACCCCCTGGGTTCTGTCCGTGTGTCCTTTATAGTTGTTCCTGAAAACCCTTCCTCCTCCCCCCCCATTAGCCCCTCCCACCTCCCCTCTGGATTAAAATGAAAAGAGATCCAACTGGACTTTTAATCACCCTAAGCAATAAATATTTACAGGCACTGTAGAATGTTTAATTATAAAAATATCGATATTGAAATTATTTCTTTCTTTTCACTTCCATTATTATTATTCTTCCCCTCCATGATATTTTTCTCCTTCTCTCTCTTTTCTTCTTTCCTAACTACAATGTTTAAATGTGAAACAACAGTACATGATAGAAATGTACAAACATAGCAAGTCACAAATCCTCCTGGTAGACAATGAGGAGAGCAAGGCTAAATATGTGTAGAATTCATTTGTTTACAATCCCATAATGATTTGGGGCAGAGTTTCTTAATATTTCTGTGTCTTCATTTCTTCATTTGTACATATTTCTATTACATTTATTTTGTTATGTCAAAGAATAGCTATAATTAGCAAGCAAGTCACTGAATGAATGTGAAAGTATCTATTCAATTTCAAAATGATATACAAATATCATGTCAAGTTTTTTTAAGGATAAGGTTCAGAATTTTAGAGTAGGAGAAAAGAAAAACAGACAGTGCCTATTTTTCCAATCATTACCATTCTTAATATAAATATGAGATCATGTATATTCTCCATAACTTGAAATCAAAGATATAATAAACCTTTTTTGCTGCATATCTAGATGCAGAATTATTGAGAAATGATAATTTGTTAAATGGCTCTTCATAGTAATCAGTTCTTATATCAAGAGGGCTTTTAAACAAGAATATTTTAATATTCGCTAATTATAAAGATTCCATAATTATTGCATGGAAAACCAAATTATGGTTTTTTTGCGAACAGATTACATTCAACTTTATGATAGAAGGGACTCATAATGTAAAACTAATTATCTCTAATCAAATGACTAGTTTTTTAATAATCAACCTGTGACTTAAAATCTAAATATATGTGGATGGCAAACACCTCTAATGATTATATTAAAGTTTTAACTTTGTAAACTTTTGTTTAAATAAATTATTGTAAGAATAGTAAATATTTTTTTTTAATTTTCTTACTGAAAAAACTATCACGCTTTCCCTTACAAGTAAAGTTGGCCTGGCATTTAAGGGCTACTAGAGACAAGGCAGGTTTTGTATGATGTGTTTATGCTAAGTCCTTGCATCCTGAAGGTTAGCAAAATTAAGAAAGAAGCAAGCACTTTGACTTCAAGACCAAAGGCATGGTAGATTTTCTGCCCGTTTTTGCTTGAGCTTCTTGAAGCTTCTACTTGAACTTCTCCTCAGACCAGAGATACCCCCTGGTCGGCAATGACTTTGCAGCCAGCTGCAGTTTTTAATTTTCCTTTGTCTCCTGTGCACATTTTCAAAGGAAGAAATTTTCCACTGATATTTCGAACAACCTAGTAATACAATCCCAATTTTACTCTGTCAAGCTCTGTGATATGTTTACTCCTTTTTAAAAATTTTATTACAAAATCAAGGTCTTCTACCTTTTTGTCAAGCAACTCTTCCTCCTCCTCCTCCTCCTTTCTCGCTCTCCTCCCACAGACACAGCACCGACTTGTCCAGTCATCTACCGCCTAAATCAAGGCCTCTTTATTACATGATTCATGCAATTCATTTCCCAAGCCCTATTTATCACAGTGCAACACAGATGATCTCTCCGGATACCACAGACTTTCCACATACTGCCGGACACACTCTGTGACCCTAACTCTGGTTCGCTGCTCCTCTGACCATAATCTGCGAGACTTAATGCCCCTGTGGGTATGCTGGTAAACTCTCAAAAACAATGGCCATTATTTGTAATGTTCGTAGATTTCTGTGGTCTAAATATATCTCCTCCACAGGTTATTTCAAATTACTGACATGAGATAGACGTTTTCTGGAAACGTAATGCTGTGCTCTCAAAAATCATTTTAATCTAACTTTCTCAGTTTACTAAAAAGTAAGGTATTTAGGAGGTAAAGATACTGCTTTTAGGTGAGTTCAAACCTTGCTCTAAATCCTGCCTCCAGCCTTATGGAAATTTGGGGAAGATTTTTAGCCACTTTTATAACCTCAGAACCTACCTTTGTAAAAATGAAGGTAATAACAAGAAATTAGATAATCCGGGTAAACCGGATTCCATAATATGCAACACATCAAAAATCAACAGCAATCAGCTACCTTTAGCATTGGAACTAGTAACACAGGTAATATATTTAGAAGCATGCCCTCAAGTCTCTATTTTCATTGTAATCATTATGCCATTCCTCTTCCATTCCATTTAAGCTGCTCATCCACACACATCAGCAGCTGTGTGGCTCTTTGCAGATTTGCCTATACGTATGGCGTATTCTTATTATTCTAAGAGCACAGATTTTTTTAAAAATGTTATACTTTGATTATTATAAGGTGACATGATGAGAGAATTCAAATCTTATCTCTTTACACCTTTTAACTTACTTGAATACTACCGTGATTCATGAACTAGATGGCTCTATGGAAACTTCTCAGGTATGCAAGACAACACGCTAAGGCCTTGGTGAATTTCGCTCGCTATTAAAGACCACTCTGACTCTTCCGATGACATTCACGGATTTTCACAACTTGACCGCAAATGACATTCATGTCGCTCTTGGGGGACATTTATACTCTTTATACTCAATTACTCTTTACTTCTTCGGCTGCCCCTTCACTCACCTATTTCGTTAGCAGGACTCCAATGGGGCATCCTGCTTGAGTGTCCAGATGATTCCTCTGAAGATCAAGTATTTACTGGAACCTACATTTGTATTTACCAACTTGAATATTCAATGGATTTTACATCCATTTATTCCTCGGTCTTTGTGACACTGGCACTTATGTGAGCAACATTTCACACGTAGGACACGGTGATATTTCTCAGTGTATCTGCATTTATAGTGTCTGCAAGATTAGGACTGGTCAGAAGTGAGAAGAAAATGGTGGGAATATATTCCAAGTGTAAAAATTACAACTACCGATAGTATTCATTCATACAACTGGTATTCAAGTTCTGCACATTGTTCATGGTACGTGAAATCTAATATACTTCTTATTGTTACGGAGGGCTTATCATTAAGATTTACAGATTAAGTAAGTTTTGTCACTGTTCTCTTTAAAAATCAATTCTTTTCATTTTCCTTAAAATAAAGTCTATATTTTAAAGGCTTTTATTTTTATATTTTAAATGTTTACTAATCCAGTCTGTTGTATCTGGTCATCTCTAAGAATTGAATTTTATTTCTCATAAAATGTGTGTTGAACTTCACACGCTCCTTCTTCGTGTCCCCCAACTCCACATGCTGATGGCATGTACCCACACATGCGCTGTGGCATGTACCCACGCATTCACAGCTCTGCCGGTTACCTCCTCTGCATTCCTCAACCGTCAGTTCAGAAGCAGTTAATACTTTTCCTGCTGCTTTCTCACTGGGATTTTCTTGTCATGCCCTTCATTTGCCTTGTTAATACATTCATCTCACATTATAGTAGTTCCTTATTAAAGCTTTTGTTTGCCCCACTAGCCGATTACACTTGTTATAACAGAAAAATATATTTGTGTTCTCTTTTATACTTTCAGCAGATAGCCTCCCTACAGTAGAGAGGATTGTAAACATTTGTTTATTGAATAACTGTAAATAAATAATCTCTTGCTCATGCTATCAATTTTAGCTAGAAGGTCCCTTATTTTCCAAGTTGTGATGCACACTACACACAGAGAGAGATATATAACATACTATAATATTGAAAGAAGAGAGAAAAGCGTCACATTGTCATCTTATATTGTACAAGAGAGACTAGTGCAAATCGGGACTGTAGCAGTTGCTGCACATAATTTCTTAATTTGGAATAGTGTGTCACTTCTTTCATTTTAAGATGCCGAGTTACAAGACATGTGGGATGAACTATCAGCAAACAGAAGTCCTTCACCAGGGGTTATATCACTGGGGAAAAGATAGGCACAGAGTGAGCAAGAGTTTTATGAGTCTGTCAATTGACTGATTGGCAGGTCTTTGTAAAATTAGCCTTGTGGGACTTGATACTTGAATTTTAATTATACCAAAATTATTCATTGTTCAGTTCTAAATCCCTAAAGAAAAATAGAAAATCTTGCAAAGAGACTCACAGCAGTAATTACATGTTCTGCTGAAATTAAATTGACTTGTATTACCCAGATAGACTTGATGAATGAAGGGCTATGTCATGGCATAAATTTTTAGAAAATGTAGATGAAAGGCAAAACTCTACTAAAAATGAAGCAATGGCCAATATTCCACACTGCATGCTCTAACACAAAAGAAGACAAAGAAGTCCATTTCTTGATATGGACCACCTAAATATGTTTATAGTAAATGGTGTAGTCTATTTTCCATTGCTCTTTTTCTTCGAATAAGCAATGTGATTTCCAATCCTAAAAGTCTTTGAAAAAAGATTATTCTGGACCAATATTTCTGCAGAGTACTATATTAATCATGAACATGATATCTAAAATATCTCTTTCTTCTCTTACAAGTAACAATAACTCTCGGTTGATCTTTTTCTACCAATTTTCCATGCATTTATGAATTTATTAACTCCATTATTAATCTCCAGGTACCAAGACGACACTGTTGATTGTCATCTGTTAAAACATTACTCTGTTTTTCTTCTTATGATGGTAATTAACTGAACATATTAATTCCCTGTCCTGTTGTGGCTTGTAATATAGTCTGTGCATTAGCTTATTCGTCCCACAGATATAGAATCTACCCCAGTGTAAAGAAGGTAAGATCATGGAATTGTGGGCAATCTTCTTTTATTAACTCCATGATTTGTTTCTTCACTGTATTTTACAATTCTTGTTATCTCTTGTCATCTGCTTCTGCATACGTCACAGTGCCTCCCATAAATTTTCATTCATCTCGTGCCCTTATTCCCGCTGCTCTCCTGGCAGTGGCCCTTGTGGAAGATACGGTAGGTGTCTTCCACACCTGTCTATGGTAGGTAGATACAATCAGATGTGAGGTGCCTGGCTCCTGGCTAAAAACCTAAGTGTAATTTTTCAGTCCTGTTCATAGACGACTAAACAGGTTTTACCTGGAAGCCGAATGGGGGAAAGCTGCCCTCCCCGCGCCAGGCCTGGTGTACACCTGTGCACTCCAGTCCAGAGGGACCTGCAGTTTGGGACTCAGGCCCCTCTGGCTGGCTGTGCTCTTCTACATAGCTGCATTCCTAGCCCAGGGGCCTCCATCCAGCGGTCTCTTTAAGCACTTTTGGAGAGACTCCTTATCAGGAGTTGAGGAGAAGGGGCCTTGAAACCACTCTTCCCCACTCTGAGTTGCGCTCAGTAGGTTTCCAGGCCCAGCCCGCAAGCCTCGCCCTCTGCCGGGTTCCTGGACCCACCAGACTGCGGGAGCCTTCTGTTAGCGGCTCCCTCAGCACTGAGATTGCCTGTCGCTGTGCTGATTCACTGCCTCTCATCCAGGCCAGTGCCTTTGCATAAGGGAGTGGAAGGTGCTGCATGCCAAGAGCTGAAATTAGCACAATTTAAAGCCCAAGCCTTCTCCTAGAAGTTGAAGTCCTTCGATAAACTCCAGAGTTCCAAAATGGTTACATCAGACAATTCCGCCAGTGCAACTGTTGTTAGGTGGGCAGCTGGATTCCAGAGGCTTCCTGCTCCACCATCTTCCATCTCTCATTCTGGTTCCTTTTCTGCAGAAAAGCATTTATTCAAATAGTTTTTCCAAATATTTTATTATTCTTACTTCATTTTTATTGTTTACACTATTACAGATGTCCCTATTTTTTCTCCGTTTGCCCATCTCCCTCCCTACCCTCGCACCCCCACCCTTCCCTCTGGCTGTCACCACACTGCGGCCTGTGTCTGAGTCACGAATACATGTGCTTTGGTTAATATTTTCTCCTTCTTTCATCCAGTCCCTCTTCCCCCTCTCCCTCCCCCTACCCTCTGACAGCTGTCTGTCTGTACCACGTGTCCATGCCTCTGTTTCTGTTTTGTTTGTCAGTTTATTTTGTTCATTGTATTCCACTTCTTCAACTATTTCCAAGTTGGGCTGTTTGTTTGAATTTATTTTTACGGATTAGTGTCCTTTCCCAGATGCATATACGACCAGTCATTCCCCCTGGGCACTGACTTGTCCTTTCACTTTCATGTAGCATCTTCTGAAAAAGACGTGTTTCTAAATTTTAATAAAACCAATTTTGACTAACACATGATCCAAGAGAATTTCTCCTGTTTAACTCTAAATATTGTGTAGCTTTAAATTGCACTTTTAAATCCATGATCCATCTTGCATATGTTGTAGACACATCATGAGGAGTGCTGAGGAAATCTGGGTGTTTTGTTTTTGGATGAATGTGGTATACAGGTATTTAAACTTGTCAGCACCATGACTTGGAAAGATCAAGCCTTCTCTGTTCAATCGCCTGAGCAAATGTGTCAAAACTGACTGCATGAGGAAGCCTCTTTCAAAACTCCACATTCTAGTTTACTGATCTGTATATATATATATCCTTTGCCTATACCACACCACCTTTTTTCTATAGCTTTATAGTAAGTTTGGAAATCAAATACAATAAGTACTCTGCTCTTCTTTTCAAAATGACTTTAATTCTTCTACTTCTTTACTTTTTATATAAATTTAAGAAACAGCTTCTTGATTTCTGTAATAAAAGACTGCTGTGATTTTAATTGAGTTTGTGTTGAAGCTACAGGTGAATTTGGAAAAATTTGGTATCTTAACAATATTCTGTTTTTCTCATCATCTATTAAAGTTTTGTTTGATTTCTCTGATCAATGTTTGGTCATATCAGCATAAATTTTTCTCATATGTTCACTTTACCACTAAATATTGTATTATTGGCATTATTTTAAATTGTATTTTATTTTACTTTCCAATTCATCATAGTTATAATATAGAAATATATAATATCTGTATATATATGCATATCTGTATATTTATATCTGTCATCTGTATGTATACTAAACATAACTAAATTATAGTGAATTTTCCATAGTTTTAGAGATATTTTATGTAGACAATAATGCCTGATGAAAGTATAGGGTCTGGCACAAATCATGCCCCTGCCTTTTTTTAAAGACTTTATTTATTTAATTTTAGACAGCAGGGAAGGGTAGGAGAAAGAGAGGGAGAGAAACATCAATGTGTGGTTGCCTCCTGAGTGCCCCCTACTGGGGACCTGGCCCAAAACCCAGGCATATGCCCTGACTGAGAATTGAACCAGCAACCCTTTGGTTCACAGGCCGGTGCTCAATCCACTGAGCCACACCAGCCAAAGCAAATAACACCCCTTTTTATTACAAACTCTTTTATTATATAAATAACAAACATGTAATTATGTAACATAACAACGCACACTCAAGCACACTATATGACATTTCATGTGAAATGTTCCCATTAAAACTATAAATTACTACATCCATCTCTTTACTCTACCAACCACATTGAGGTAGGAGTTACTTCTCACAGACCCTGTACAAAGCACTTCATTTTTCCTTTCCAGTCTTGGTGCCTTTTATTTCTGATTCCTGTCTTATTGAACTAAGATCACCAATATCATGATACCTAGGAGCTGTGAAGGTAAGCATCTCTGCCTTGTTTCAGATCTTAGTGAAACTGTTGTCTTTCACTGTTACGTTACACTGTTAACTATATTTTATAGATGCAATTTTTCAGGTTAAGGAAAATGTTTTATGCTGAAAGTTTTTATCATGAATGGAAGTTGAATTTTCTCAAATGCTTTTTCTGTATCTGTGGAAATGATGCTATGACTTTTGTCTTTTATTCTTTTGATAAAGTAAATTACCTTGATTGATTTTCAAAATCTAAATGTTCACTCAATCTTGCTCAACCTGGGTAAATCCCACTGGTTCATTGATTTTTCTTTTGCATTATATGATTTAACTTCTCATACATTTTGAAGAACGTTGTATCCATGTTTTTAAGAGATACTAGCTCATGGTTTCTTTACTGAAAATGTCTTCATTGGTTTGAAGATCAGGACAATCCTGGAATTGTAACCTGGGTGGTGATGTACCAAGACTGTAATTTCACACAATTTTATCAATAGTGAACCCAAGTCTCCACATTTCCAGAGAGTTGCAGTTTTCTCATTTGTAACTATTTTCTATTATGATGAATTTGGCCAACTAACCATTTTCTCATATTTTGGTGAGATATGTATAGCTCAACTTTTAATTTTACCTTATTTGATAAAGTTATTTTAATTTGAGAAAACTTTATATGTGGTAAAAGAATCCAGATGACTGAGCTTTAATTTTACCAATAAGTCAAAGAAAAAAAAGGTGGCCGTATGACTGGAGTCATGAACGGAAGTTTATTAAATGGAACCCTAGGTGTTACTGAGCGTATACTGCATTAGATCCAGTGACAGGCTGCGGAGAAACACAAATGGACAGCATCTAGTGTCTGTCTCAAAGGAACATAGTCTGGACACGAGAAAACCCAATGTAAGTAAATATTTCATTCTGTAAACTTGGTAATTACAACGGAAGTGGGACCTCAGTTCAAACTGAGAAAAAGAATGTGAGGGAAAGGGTAACTGTATTAGCTGTCTGGGGAAGGTTTATTTAGTATCATTCTACATAGACCATCTCAACTCCGATGTCATTACTTGTTAGCATTAAAGCACTGGCTTACAAAACATACCGAAGGAAAGAGTTTTAAATAAATATTTTAGAAATTTAGTGATTTTTCCATGTCCATGAGCTACACTGCATTTCCCAATTGATCTTACAGCTACTCCGGGGTCACGAGAAAGTTCCGGGCAGGATGGATGGACGGCCAGGTGCTCCTGCGCAGCTCTCTCTGTTTCTGTAACCACTCCGGAGGTCACGGGTTCAAACCGCAGCATCTGACACTGGAGGAAACCTGAATATTTGATTACCAAATGCTGAGGAGAGCTACCTTGGAAAATCTCACAACCTTCGTTGATTTCAGGTGAGCAAGAACTCCGATTTGGTGTGCTAAGCTCCTGAGCTTTGGTGGAACGTTTCCACGGTAAAGTATAATGGAACCTGACAGATGCAGAGACGGTAGAGTTCATATTCTTTTCTCTGAAACTCGCGCACATTGCTGACAGCTATAATGCGATACCTCTTGCCATATTTATGAATGATTATGAATGCTTCCCTCTTCAGTGTGCAATAACAAAGGGCTCTGTGAGACTTAATGCAAAGCCGATGTGTCTATCAAAAAAAAAACCTTCCCCAGCCTTTAAAAGTTTAGTACTGCAAAGAATATAAAATGCAGCCCATTGTGAATATTATGCTCTTTCCATAGCAAAATAGATCATTTTTCTTTGCTGCCATCTGATGCATTTACTGGGGACTTGTTTCTGACATTCTAAAATTATTATCATCACAGAACAATCTGAAGAAATCTGCTTTCTCCAGTTTTTGTTTATTTTGATTAGACTTACAAGTATCCTATTTTATTGATTCCAAAACACAGCTTTTTCACATTTTGAAATCTCTGAAATTGAGGTGCATGTAACAATCAATATGTCTTACACTTATCTTCCCTCTTTGTTATACATAAAGTGATGGTGTGCCTTAAAGAGATGATGTTCGAATTAAGTTAAACAAGAAATACTGCACTTTTAGTAATGAAGTACCACTCATTTTAACTTTCCTTGTGAAAAATCATTGAGACTTAATTTGAAATATTTAAATATTTAAAATATTTAGGTGAAAACAACCAGTTTAATAGCAGATTAAGGACTGGGTAATTTAATTGTGAAATTCTACGTGATTATTATAAGGCAACACTAAATGAGGTTGCAGGACCTAGAGATAATGCCAAGTTTCATAACAACTCATTAAGAAAGTGCAATCATGATTCCAGCTTCTCTAATATCATTTATGAAGCTGCCTCCCCCATCTCGTCCCCCAGATCTCCAGTATGGTTTTCTGGTGGTTTTCCTATTTGATTCATTCATAGATAAATTACCTATATTACCTTGTACTCAGTGTACCCTTGGATCTATGAATGTAATATTGCTCTTTGAAGTATAATTTTATATTTTATGTAGTAGATAACTACATAGCTATTAGACCTTTTATTTCAAACATTAAATTGGCAAAACTGTGGCTGCCAAAATAAAATATAGCAAAGAATGAGCACCATTATATAAAATGAAATAAACTTAATAGGCATTGAAAATAAATCACAGTAAAGATGTTTTTAAAGCACCTTTTTTTTTTTAAATCAAACCAAAGGTGAACATGTTGATCTGAGCTAATGGTTTTTGATATCAGCTCATTAGAGGCAAGATTCTGAATAATCTCTGCTTTTATGGTGTGGAAAATTTTATACGGCAAATGTGTTTACAGAAAATAAACACGCTGATCTAATTTCTATATTAAATCATTCTGTCGTAGAACTATTTCAGATGTAAGTTTTTCACGCAACTTTGATTTTTGCAAATGTATGCCAACAAAACTGATGGGTTCTTACATTTTTCAAAGGTGGTTGTACATACCTTAGGATAGATGTCAATAATTTCAATATTTAAATTCTCATTTGCTCTCATTACAATCTAAAATAATAATTATAGCAGTAGTTATAAAAGTTATTTGAATTTTCTTATCTGTTTTCTTCTTATTACATTAAAAAATAAACTTGAGAGCTACTACCCTGCCTTGCAGACATTATTCAGCTACTGAGAAAGATACTATGGCGTACCAGAGGAAACATGGTCCTGAGACCCAGGAAAGCTGGGTCCTCATGCTGGCCTAGCCCAGTACCTAGGAGTACATGTAAACCAAATAACAACTTCATTTTACACAAGAAAGTTGTTTCAGGAGTTTATGGCATTTACAAGCTATGCATATCTTTAATTATAAAATGACTTATGCCTCAGTGCTGTTCAAATGTTAATGATTCCTGTGCTAATAACTATACATGAGACAGGATGGAAATGAATGGATTAGGGTTGTGAAAAATATGTCAAATATTATGTGAAACTGCTTTGAACTATATCAGGAAGCCCCCTGTAGAAATAATCTTTATTCATCATATACAGAGCATTACAGAAAATTCAGGACACTTGCTTTGCATGAGAATGAAGAAATACACATGAACTTCTCCTTGTCTTTGACATATGCAAGGTCCCAGGATCCAGTGATGCTCTCAGCTTTTATTTGCAAAGCTGGAAAGATGTATACATGTGAGAAATGTACAGCTTTCTCTCCCTTGATATAGTCCTCAAACTGAATGATTTGATGTAAGTGACTCAAGTCACCATTTATTTTCTCATATTCCCATAAAGCGTTTATAGATGACAAGAAAAGACACTCTAACTCCGCTCCTTAAGTGATATGTCACCTGATTTATGGGACTTGTCATAATTGAACTCTGGTTTACCTCTCCAGTTCACCTTCTGCCATTCAGCCCTATACACCATAACCTAGTCATATTCAATTGTGTAAATTTCCTGAATGTGTCAATTTCATCCGAGCTTATGCAAATGTACTTACCTTGCCTAGGAAAGTTCATTCTCTTGCTTATCATCTACAGAAAATCTACTACATCCCAGTCTCTTCCTTCAGAAAGCTTTTCCTTACTCCCCATATATGATTCCACAGTAGTTATTACTTTTGCTTCCCATAGCACAGATGATACTCCAGTGAGATTGCCTGTTGGCTTCTCAGGCATCTTATTTTCAATATGTAGCCTAACCATAGCACAGTCAAGTCAGTTCTTTGTATAGAGTAAGATTTGGACAAATGTCATTGTTAAACAAATGTGTAAATAAATATTATTCTGGTGCTGGAAGGTACCACTCCTGCAATGTCTCCAAGGTGATAGAGGAAACCAAATGTGCTCTCCAGACTCAACTATTGAAGATTTTTTAAAATTTAAATTGTTATTTCCAAAAAGTGAAAATGTATAAGCAAAAGCACATTGCCTATTACCTTCAAAATAAAAATTGTACAAATATAACTTTATTACTGAATGGGCATATATATTCCGGAACATAACATTTCAGTTTTAAAATTATAATTTGGCTATTTTAGTAAGAATTTAAATGATAATATCTAAGGTTTAAATAATTTGTTTTTATAAGTTAGAAAGCAAAAGCTTATAAGACATGTGAGTTCTGAATTTATTCTATACATATTAGATATGAATAATATAAATGCTTCCATTAAGCAAAACATAGCTTTCTGAAGTGAAATATTTCGGGAGAGTTTTTATTTATTGTCATAAAAGTGCAATTTGTAGATTTCACTGTTGTAAGATAAATGTAATTATATTAAAGTGTATAAAATGATGAGAATGAAAAACTGAAGTTATTATTTTAAAATTTTTATGGCAATTGTTACATACAAAGGAAATAAGAGACAGCCTAAGAAAGGAAATACAGCCCAGTTTTTAAATAAGTCCAGTGCCACTGAAAAGTGACAATAAATGAGGCTTTTCCTAATAAAGATACAGATAGGTATGATTTGATGGTGTGGGCTTTGTTGAAAATCAGTGACATGCAATGGTTTTGATGTGGGCCAAGGAAACAATGAAACGAGTAGAAGAAAGACTGGTGCTTATAGCTGATGACTTCAGAAGAAGTTTTATCAGGAAAGATGGGGTAGATACTTTCAGTGGAAAAATTAGAGAATGCACATTACTCAGGCTGTTGCTATGAGTCTGTTATGTGTATTTCCATATGGGAAGCAAATATGATAGAAGGGTAATGTATTTTATTGAATTTCTTTTCACCATGCATCTATGCGGAGCCACATAACCTGTAAAAATAGGGGCATGCATAAAATTAGTTACAAAACTTGACATCTATATTTAAGATAAAATGAAGAATAAACGCTAAGGTCCTGACGTTTTCTTGTCACTTGTTCTTTATGCAGATTTGCTTTTGTTTTCTTGATGTTTTAGATTCTTACTCAGCCCTGAGACTTAGATAATTATAAACTTCGCTGAAACTGGCTGTTGAGGCTGGAGTTATTAACATTACTGAGGCTGACAGTCTGACTGCTAGCTAGCCTGACAGCAATAATTGTTGTTTAACTTTTATTTGCTACCCAGAGTGGGAGAGCACTAGGGAGTTTTATAGTCCTTGTTTCCAGGAGACATCAGCCTGGGTGCAATGAAAAGACTGTTACTTCTGCGTAGTCCATTAAATTACAATCCTTTTACTTTATATTTTTCCACATGATTGGTATACTCATTGATAGAGTCTAGTGTTACACTTCATTATTTCCATGAAATTTTCATATATGTCTATATATATTTTACAAAATAAGACAATGGAAATGGTTTATAGAGAGCTGTCAGGATTATTATCAGAGCATTTTTATCTTTTTTATCCAGAAGAAGTAATATTAAAATGCTCCTGTATAAAAAGATACCCTGCTTATCTTTAGAAATAAATCTTTTCATACAAACTATAATGTATTGTATTATTTATAATTTCATATATATTTTGTTCCAAGAGATATGTATGTATGTAATGTGTATGTATGCACATACACATATTTGAAAGAAATATATATTTATATATAAATGTTTTATATATATTATGTTTTTTGAGACATATATATATATATATATATAAATGACTTGGAGAGATTGGGGGAGGACGAGTGTGTTTATATGAGCTCATGCACGAGAGAGAGAGAGATGCAGTTTATGCCATCTGGCCAGAGTTGGTTTATATGTAAAAAATTATGTGATAAAAAGACAGCTAAACACCCCCAAGGTAAACACCTATAGTATCCTAAGGAAAAAGAAATACTACATATCAAAACACACATACACACACAAATATTTAATCTAATTTGCCATATGATACTGTCCCATTCTCTAAGAATACCTTCATTAATAAATAATGTTATAGTAATATAGCATATATTTAAAACAGATGGAGTCAATAAATACTGGAATTTAATTGAATTGACTACATGAAATAACAATGTGACCTTCTTAGAGAAGATTAAAATATTAGAACAATCCTCAATAAATATTGAAAAATGACTATACCACACATGAATTGTGAAATAAAGTCTAATATCATATTGCCCGTAATATGAAGATATAATTAAATTTCTAGAAAATCATCACAAGGCTTTTGGAAAAATTAAATTTTTATTTAAAAATAGCTTTTAAAATGCTAATGTTTACTTGTCGATGGTGAATAGATGTTATAATGAACATTTGTATTTTTATTGCAGCTTACCTAGCATCCAACTCACTTTTAATATGACTTTTTTTAAGGGAATTAATTTACTCTGTAGTTTTAAAAATTTTTTATTTTTAAGGGTAGTTTCATTCATGGGGGCTACCTGTCATTTTGTGAGCCAAGAAAACCAGTTTGTAATTCTCCTTGTCACTTGTATAATCAGGTTTCAGACAATGGAACTGAGTTTAATTGTACATGTCTAAATTTCAAGTATGAAAATTATAAATTACATTCTATTAAACCAATAAGTTTTATAAGAATCATCAAATTGGCCTGTGTGGCTCAGTCACTTGGAGAGTCGTCCTGTATACCCAAAGGTTAAGAGTTTGATACCTGGCCAGAGCACTTAGCTAAGTCGGGGTCCGATCCCCGGTTGGGGAACCTACAAGCGGCAACCAGTCAATGTTTCTCTCTGACATCAATGGTTCTCTCTTCCTTTCTACTTTCTCTAAAGTCAATACACATATTTAAAAAAACAGTATAAATAATATTTGAAATATAAATAATAATAATTTTCTCAGTTTTGTCAATGAATTTTATAGCATAAGGTATACCTCATTTTATGCACTTCAATTTATTGTACTTTGCTTAATTGTGTTCTTCACAAATTGAAGATCTGTGGCAACCCTGTGTTGGGCAATCTATGGGTACCACTTTTCTAGTGGGTTCAGATGATAGTTAGCATATTTTAACAATGAATTATTTTTAAATATAGGTGTACACTGTTTTTTGAAACATAAAACTATTGTACATTTAATAGACTATAGTATGGTATAAATGTGACTTTTATATGCACCAGAAAACCAAAATATTCATGTGACTTACTTTATTGCAATGGTCTAGAACCGAACCCTCAATATCTCTGAGGTAAGCTTATAATTTAAAATATTGATTAAAGTTCAATGTGATAGGAAGTTACCTATTTTTCTCTAAATCTGAATTTTAATCACTTTTCATGGATCATATACTTTCCATATCACTCTGAAGGGTAGCAGAATATCCCATCCCCAAATATGATGTAGTTGTTCAGGGCATGCCACCACAAACTAGGCCACTTTGTATATTATTTTGAGTTGTAGGCATTCGAAAAACAGCAAAGGTAGAGAGAGGATTTTTTTGGACTCCCCTTTTCTACTTAAATCTAGATCCTCCAAAAGAAACTCAGTTATCCTGTCTCCTACCTTAAAGTTCCATCAGTCAGGGAAGATGGACTCTTAATCATCGGAGAGGACACTGAAAGTTGACACCACACGCAGACAAACTTTGTCACAACCTCCCTGCCTCCCATTCTTAGGGCCATTCATCTTTCCTAGAAATCATTTATTCTGACTTGAGAGACCTGTATCCCCCTCCCCATTTCCCATTAAGATGGTATGTAAGTCTGAATTCTACACCACCTTGGGCGTTACTCATTTTTGCTGGGCATCTCCCATGTGTATATGATGTATACATGTTAACAAAATTCTGTTTGTTTTCCTTTTGTTGATCTGTATTTCAGCACAAGAGTCTCAATGAGAACTCAGAGGGTAGAGGACAAATTAAATTTCCTCCCCTACACCTGCTATAAGGCAAGCAAAGTATCACGTAAAGGAAACCTTGACAGCCACGTAACCCTAAGCTTTTGAATTAGAACCAAATAGCTACTACATGACACTTCTCCTTTGATATAACGAAATTGATGAAATAGTCATTCTTGGATCCCTCCATTCTATATTTTGGGGAACTTCTACCTTATTTTTAAAAGAAAAACATCTTAAATATTATTCAATTAATGAAACAAAGGAAGATATTTTATGCATGCTTCTAATCTATCCAACACTTATAAATGCATTTACATAAATCCAAGTGATATAATAGATATGCATTGATGCATTTATATAATGTGACTATTTTCTAAGAATAGTAAAACAATGAAATATCCATAATATATCTGCATATATTAATTTTGTGCTTTAGAAATATTTCTTCTAAGTGCTGAACTTTTTAAAGCAGTTTGAGAGTACCGAGAGAAATTTATGGTCATGACTTTGAAAAAGAAAGGATGCAATGACTTGCTGCATTGTCTCTAAGAGTGCATTTTTTTCTTTGGGTTTGTTGTTTTTATGATACAAGAGCAATGAGTTCCTATGCAGGAAGAGAGAGCTTTTTATGAAAACCTTATGTTATCGATTGGCAAGATAAACACCACTGCTCAAAAGGCCTTAAGGTGAAATTTCAGAAGAAAATAAAACAAAAGTTTAGATGAAACAGTTTTATAAAACACAATGAAGTATGAAATGTAGTATTAATGCAAAAGACAGAAAAATTATGAAGATACAGGATAGTTTTCTAAAGGAAGTATGGGAGTTAGCGAAGATATTTTAACATATACAAAAACACATGTAAAATATAAAAAGGAAACTGTGAAACTATTTGCAATATTCCAGTGAATTTGCATATTTATAAATATGCATATATAAATATAAAACTATTTCCCAAAATGTACAGGATGACTTTAGTAGATATAACATGGCATTAGATAAATGTCTATTTAAAATTTTGTCACCTTTAACATTTTCTAAATGAGCACTGAAATTATTCCCATAAAAAGGCTATGGTTTCTTAATTTTATTTTATTATTAAATTATTTTATAAATAAATGAAGATGGTGTAATGCTGTTTGTCAAGGATGCACCCGGTTCTATGAAAACCTATACCTGATAGTGCATTCTTAGCCTTCTTAGTAAGTTAACTGGTAAAATAGAAATTGTCATTATTTTGTGACACTTAAAAATTTCTACGAAGAAAACATATAGTTGTAATTAAAATGTTCATCTAAATTGATATATTATTAGCAAATCACATCAAAGCATTTGTTTGAATTCATTTTCCAACTTCACATTCAAGGTTAAATGCTCCTCAAGTGGAGAAGGCAATACTTCCCCTTCCTCTAGGGGTCAGGGATGAGTAGGTTTGTTTGTAAGGGTACTAGTTTTTTTTTATTAAATTTATTGGGGTGATATTGGTTACTAAGTTTGTACAGATTTCAAGTACACATTTCTATGATCATGATCTGTGTATTGCATTGTGTGCCCAGCACCCGAAGTCAAATAATTTTCAGTCACCATATGTTTGATCCTTTTTATCTTTTACTACACCCCACCCTCTTCCTTCTAAATACCATTCTGTTTTCTCTGTCTATGAGCTCTTGTTTCCTTGCTTTTCTTATTTGTTCATTTGCTGCTTTCAGTTTTATAACTTACCTATGAGTGAAATTATATGGCTCTTAACTTTTTTGTCACTTACTTCACTTAGCATGATATTCCTAAGGTCCATCCATGTTGTCATATGTGGCAACATTTCATCTCCTTTATGGCTGAGTAGTATTCCACTGTATACACATACCACATCTTTACTCAGTCCTCTATCAAAGAACACTTCAGTTGTTTCCATGTCTGGGCCACCATCATTAAAGCCACCAATGTACTAGTTCTAAAGTTAGTATCTTCACAGTATTGTGCAGCCATAACACTATTTCATTTCAGAATATTTTCATCACCTCATAAGATATAGTAATTGAATAAATATTCCACAAAAGGTAGAGAGGTGGGACAAATGGTGATAGAACATTTCTGGTGTTGTTATGATTATTTATATTGATGTTCAAGTACAGTTGTTTTCATTTTCACCCCACCACCCCCTGCCACCCATCCTCACCTCCCACCCTCCATCCTACCCCCCTTTGGCTTTGTCCATGTGTCCTTTTTAGATGTTCATTGACAACCCTTTCCCATTTCCCCCCAGTTACTCCCTCCTACCTCCCTTCTGGTTACTGTCAGTTTGTTCTTAATTTCAACATTTCTGGTTCTATTTTGCTTGCTTGTTTTTTTCGTTGCTTAGGTTCCACTTATAGGTGAGATCATTTGGTATTTATCTTTTACTGTCTGGCTTATTTCACTTAGCATAATGCTCTCCATTTATGGTATTATTTAATGCAAACTTATTTTCAGTTCAGTGGATCAGATTTTTTAAAATTGATAAAGTGGAATGTTTTCCTTAAAGCAATCTTAAATGTTGAGAGCTAGAAAACAAAGTGAATCAAGGCTTTAGATAATAGCTGTGTTTACACATGTAAAAAAGGGCTGGTCATTTGTATATGCACTATCCATTTAAATCCAAGGAATAGAATAAGAAGATTTGAAATTTCATGGAAATAATAATGAGAATATGATAATTTAAAAAAAACCTTCTACTATTTTGATCTTTTAATAATGGAAAAGGAACCTTTTCAATGAGAACTAAAATAGGCCTTGTTAAATTTGATGTAAAGTTAAACTAGATGATACCTATTTTCATTCTCACTGTTAAGCTATTGTTCTTGTATTAATTTGTCTCTCAAAAAGAAAACTCTGGAGGCAAACGTTGAAAACAATATCAATAAACCAATGCTATTTTAGCATGTACAAGTTATTTTCATTTTGGTTTTTACAATCTGGATACGTTTATCTGTAACTCAATTAGTCTAGCTCATTTCAGGGAACATAAACAACAGGTATGTCCAATAGAGGAAATTTAATACAGTAAATTAGTTAAATACATGATATTGGAAAGCCCTAAAATAATAGGAGGAGAACGATAAAATAACCCAAAGATTAATAACTGCAAGAAGTGGTTTCCACTACAATAGTCGAGGAAATAATAAAGTGAGAGACGGTGTTCTTAGGGAAACAAGGACTGAGATTTTGCTGATTTATAATTAAGTCAGCCTGCAGACTATGAGTGGGAAGGATGCATTTTGCAAGAGTACAGAATGTATCATTGGATGGGGCCAAATGTGTTCATATGGCTACACTTAGCGGAGATTTTGGATTTGATACCTTAAATCTGCTCTAATAATTTGTTTGCTTTGTTTACTGAAATCTGGAC
This sequence comes from Carollia perspicillata, assembly GCA_004027735.1. NCBI lineage: Eukaryota > Metazoa > Chordata > Mammalia > Chiroptera > Phyllostomidae > Carollia > Carollia perspicillata. The sequence goes on along the minus strand of PVKM010013912.1, from coordinate 376 downwards.
CTAGCGGCGGCCAACATTCAGATAGGCTGAACTATCAGACGTTCACTGCGGTAATGTAGGGGGTAATGATCCCAAAGCCTAGGAAAATAGGAATGTAGGAATAGATGTGTCATGTGCCATCTGCTCCCTCATTAGCTGGCAAAAGAGGACCGACAGGACGCCCCCTTGCCCATGGCACAGATCATACATAACTGACAGCAGAGGGCAGCGTTACTGAAATCATGATCGCCGCTGTCCCGTGTAGGTTGCTGTGGAGGATGGCCAAAACGCCTCCTTTGAGACGGGCTTTCTTTTTACAGTGAGGAGGAAGGGCCCCTGAACAGCATGTGCTCAAGGACCCACGCGTGTGCTGAAGAAGAAGGGAGGCGTACATTCT
>PVKM010013911.1:0-29685 GCA_004027735.1 Carollia perspicillata | reverse complement strand
CAAGACCAGGATCAAAAGATATACAAATATATCAAGGATCAAATACAAATGATAAAATATACATATTTGATATATCTTAAAACTAAGAGAATTAAAAACATTCATAATTATATAATTACCAAAACTTACTAGAAAGATTTATAGCACTAAATAAAACATCTAGAAATTAGAAATTTAATTGAAATTAAAACCTTATTAGATAGGGTGACAGGAGATTATACTAAAATGAACAATTAGTGAACTGGAAGCTAGAGCAGATGAAATTATACTTAATGCAGCACAAAGATATTGGAGTGAAAAACATAAAATAGAGCTTAAAACTCATAAAGGATAAAATGAGAATGTCTAATGAACATCTATCATTGAGAGAAGCAGTAGAAACAATGGAAGCGAAGTAATAGTTGAAGAAATAATGGTTAAAAACTTTCCACAATGGACAAAAAAACAATTCTCAGATCCATGAACTATAACAACCTTCAAACAAGAATTGTTGATATTCAAAAATGTCATAATAAAAATAACTCAATAATAGGTACCATGTCAAGTGCTTACTCTGAACTAGATATTATATTTACTGTACCACATAAATTACCTAAATCAATACATTAACTTTTTAAAAAGAGAAAAATAAATGCAACAACTCCCTTATACATTAAAGATTATATACACTGAGAAAATTTTATGAGACAACCAAAACCATTTGCAATGCATGGATAATGTTTGATAACTCAAGCAAATTATAATTATCATATTATTTAATGTATCTCTGTGGGAAGATTGAAACACAGACATGGCTGACTATACAACTCTTGTCTCAAAGTTACACAATTTATAAACCATGTGAACTTCTGAAAGTTTGCTGTAATTCTGTACTCTTTCTTTTTTTAAAGTAATTCAGTTACAAAAAAAGTGTTCTGCACAGCTCTTACTGGACTAAAGAGAAATGAGTATAATGACAACAAAGGACAAAATTAAGAATGGTATAAATAAAACAAAAAATTATGATAAAGCATTGTCAAAAAAACTAACAACAGATATAGTTGATCATTTCTATTATGCAAGGAGTTAGTTACCTTGTATTTCTATCAGAGGTTTTCTCAGCAATGATACAAGAAATATGTTTTGCAAGTTATTATTTAAAACTAGGATATTAAACAATATGCATAAAGAGACCAAATGTCTCCCTGACTCCATCACCACAACACATGAATTTCTAATTTCCAAATGAAATTATGTGAAGAGGAAATTTTTACATTACTTTTTTACAGTTTTGCTATAGACAGAGGTAGAGCAAATCTTTCTTGATCGCCGCAGACTAGTTCTGATTCTCCAATCACGAGAACCAAAATAAATCCCAAGCTGAGCCAGAGAGGTGTTTACTCCCAAAGACCCTGGAGGATGCGGGAGGAGGTAGAGATGAACCGGGATCACCATTAATGAAGACTGAGGGCAGATCTTCCAAACAAGATGAGACTAGGGTACGGACAGCAGTAGGGAATAAGGAATTTCCAAAGTGGTAATAATTAGATGAAAGGAACAAATTGCTGAAATTGGTTCTAACTAATTAAGAACCCAAAAGATGGGTGCTGCTCTCCTGTGATTCTTGAACCAGGTATTACTCAGGTATCTCTAAGACAGACAAAGCTGGTCTCAGCAAAATATCCCTCTGACTCCCCTGAATTTTGCTCTCTGAGCATTGTTTCCTGTGCTGAATCCCTAAAGTCTTATCATGCTTGAGCTAAGAAAAAAAAACTATTCTAGTAAATTTAAGTTCTTTGCAAACTTTTTTTTTTTTTGGAAAAATAAAGAGCTGAATTTGATGAGTATGTCTGGCCAGAGCAAAGTAACAGAATCGGATTAATTCTACTTGCTAACTTCTCATTCCTTTTCTCTCAAACTGGACCCTCTGCTTGGATATCTTTTTAAAGATAAAACTCGTTAACTTTCTATTTAATAGCTTAGATAGGTATAAATGCATTTTAAAATGTTCAATTTGAATCCCTCAGAGGAGAATCCGGTAGAAGAAGGTCAGGGTAGGAACAGGAGAGGTCTTACTGTGAAGGCAGGCAGCTTGGTTAGTCTCCTTCTCATGCCAGTGTGTTTGCGTTCAGGAAGAGGAGAGTTGAACTAGCGGGGGTTGTAAATCAGATTTCCTTTTTAATTGAAAGAAAGAGGAAAAGATGCAGGTGTTGTTCATAGTCTCCATTTTGTAGACATCTACAAGGGAGCAGTATTTCCATTATAGACCAGCAAAGTCAATGCATTCTCTGTTGTCGAGTCATACAGAAGTTACTAGATATCAGAAAAGTAACAGAGAAACTGCCAGAAGCCCAGGCACTGGAATTATGAATTAATTGGTAACAGATTCCAGGAGAATTGGAAAGAAGCAGTCTCAGTAATGAAAATAGATTTAAGTTATCATTTCTAGAAGAAAAAGATTAGAGAAGTTAGACTTTAAATCTTACTTATTTTCAATAGGACAGACGACTGGTTTATGCTCCAGTATTCTTATAGTCATGTGTCTAGAAACTTTAAAATGAAGAATAATTAAAAAGCATATTAAGTACCTATGAGAACTCTGAGTGTTCGAAATAAAAGGTTATGATTCACACAACGCCCTGTACTTGGAAGAGTAGGAGATCAGGAAGGAGAAAAATGATGTTCACCGTTTACCTTTTGCGTGCTGTGGTGGGTATCACTACCATCACGTAGGACGCTTCATTTAACACCCCCAGGGGTGAAGTATCCTGCCACTCTCTGGAAAAGTCAAATGGTACAGAAAAATGTGGAAGGATCAACTGAGATCTTTCTACTAGAAGTGGCTGAAATGACATTTGAATATAGATTGTCTGTAGGTATCTAACTATGATTGGCTTTTTGGTAATTTGCATTTAATAAATCTTAATAATGAAAACGGGTGGCAGAGCCACAAATGTGTGAAAAAGCAATCTATTGGAAATGGTGTGATGGTGTCTGTTTCCAGCAGTTTTCTCCACTGGTTAAGAGAAGTCAGCTTTGCCTGCCACACCACTTACTATCACCAAGTTAGTATAATCTGTTTCTTATCATAGACAAAAAAAAATCTTTTTTGAAAGTCATTCATTCAACAAATGTTTACTGAGCATCTATTTCAGAATTATGCTGTACACTGACACAATGAATATGAACAAGACAGACACGATCATGTACATCTTATATTCTAGCAGGATCTCACCGAAATATCTTTATTTGAAATATAAGAAAACATATCTTTAAGTATTGGCCAATTTACCCCCACAAATGAATAGTGTTTTTCCTCTCCATTTACCAATATAGTCCTACAATTTCCTAGAAGCACAAAGGGAACTGAATGAAAGAAATGTAGATATTGTTACCTTTTGAACATAGATAGATACCAAACCATCAAGATATTATCCAACACAAATAACGGAGAATAACAAAACCACATTTGATCATCATAAACCTTTCTCAGGTTTTTCAAAATGGTTATATATCAATAAAGTGTGTCTTTTTGATACAATAGTACTTTTTAACTTAGAACTTGGGATATTCTGTGTTTCAAAAGTACAGTATTAACAAATGACTACTTTATTGACTCATTTAAAAGAAGTGTCACTAAACTTACATTATCTGTCTTAGTTGCACACAAAAGAGGAGATTTTTGGCAAGTACTGATACAACTGTGTAGGAGGGAGATTAATGGAGAGCAAATTGAAGAGTAATTAATCAAGCAGCATAAGAAAGTGCGAAGAAAAAACAAAGATGCAAGATTTGACAGGAAAATTCTAAGCTCTTTGTACTTGGCACCAGTCAAAAAAAAAAAAAGCATAACAGGGCTGAAAAGTTCATGAATATGCTCCAATTAATCTGTATGTGCACTGAAATGCTTTTTAGTTTGGTTCATTTAAATCTGAAATTCCCTTCCCCATTGATGTCAGCTAGTTAGCCAAGGCGGTGCACTACTGTTATGATCGCTGCAGCGCACATAATTTAGATTTATTTCTTTGGGGACTCAGCTCCACCCCCTGCTAGCTAATATGCTCACCATGTTTAATGATGCAAAAAATTTCTCTGAGTACAGGTTATTTATCTTTATCAGAGGCTGCGTTTGGCTGGCTGTCTGTTATCAGCCAGAATATTTGTTCCTAAATGGTTGGTTCTCATCCATATTCCAGGGCAATCCTGAAGCCCATGTTATCACTCAGACTGGCAATGAAAGTGTTTTAGTTCTTTAGGCACACCTTCGTAATACTGATTTATACAGCTGAAACTCTGATTCAGTCTCTGAATCCTGAAATCACTGTCATTAAAGTCAAAGTCAATCTAAAATCTGAGAAAGGATTTTCTTTGGTGAAGTTTGGGGAATATGTAATAAACAATACAAGAATACAAATATATAATAAGAAAAAATAAGTGATTTTCCAGTAATAATGTCAAAAACTTAACCTGAAAAAAACTGAGGGATAAACAGTGGGTCCAAAGAAATAGAACAGTCACTAACCAGTAACCATTATCACCACCCCCCCCCCCAAGATCAAAGGAAGAAAATGAAGTCAAGGGTCCTTGACAAGACAGTGAACAAATATAGGCAGCTGGCACCCTCCCCTGAACCTAAAGATGCCAGAATCAAGGAGGATATTGATAGTTCTGAGAATGTAATATTTTTAAATGTCAAGAAAACTCTAGAAAGAGAGAAAATTTCAAAGTACAAGAGCATAAAAGGGCTCTGAGTTACAGTCTAAGTGTGAAAGGAAACTTTTTAGTTGAGCTCTTTTTTTCCTCAACTGCGTGGCTGGATCACTGCTGGACCATTTCCCAAGCAAAGCAGACATACAACACTGTCAACGGCCCAGCCCAGGTGAGATGGCTCAGCTACGACAGGGTGGGGGCAGGGGGTGAGGAACATTTGCAGGCAAATCCTCCCCTTCACATTGTCACCTCCATGCCATTCAAGTAAGTAACGGTGTCCACAGGAAGGTCCAAGAAAATTCCCAAGGCCCAGGGTGGTGTGGCAAATGGAGGCTAGTCATGTCCTGAAGGCAGAGGTTCTTTGCACAGGGCAGGTACCACCCACTCCGTGTTCCTAAACTCACAAGTATGAGATCATGCGAGAGTCTAGGTTTCAACATTCCCCACCCCCATCTGCAAAGGAAAATACTTACAACTAGCCAAAGTTACTACTAGTCTCCAGACAAAGAACTTTTAGAAAAACTGAAGAACACAGAGAAGCCCAATTCCTGTTGTAAAAAATTTAAATAAACAAACTGCTAGACAAAACTGAATTAATATTCTAAAATAAAAATGTAAAATTAATAAAAAAGTTGTTTTAAAAAAGATAAGGGATAGTAGTAATTACATGAAGAATGCAAAGCAATTATAAAGAGAACCCAGTAGGAAATACTGGAGGTGAAAAATATAACAACAGACAAAAAGAACTTAGTAAGGAGTTTGAAAAGCAGAAAATCTGCATCTGAAGAATGGTTACCTATGAGAGGTCAAGGAACACTCTCCAAAGACATCAGGAAGGGAGTAAACATTAAAAATAATTTTGTTCTAATTTGAGTGGCGTGGAAGATAGAAGAGAAAGTATCAACATACACAAAACAGCAGAGTTTTAAAGGAAAGAAATAGGTGATGGAAGGGAAGTGTCTGAATAAATAATGGTAAATAATTTTTCATAATTAAAAGGAAATAGAAAATCTCAAAAAAAGGATTCAAAGCAGCAATCAAAATAGAAAAGAGAAAGAAATATGCAGGCGCACTCTAGTGCAAGTTAGTAATTTCAAAAACAGGGAAAATTTATGAAAGCTTTCTGAAGAGCAGGTGATCTTAAAAGAAGGAAAATCAGAATCATTTGTAGCTTCTTACGGAATATAGAATACAGAAAACAATAAAAAGTGCTTTCAAAATTAAAGGAATAGAACTTTGAACCTAAAATTTTACATATTGCTAAACTTATTTAAAATAAAAAATTAAAGATATTTTTCAGCTATACAAAGCATCAGAACATTAGCTCTGACAAAGTCTTTGAAAATCTTCTTGGGAGAAGTACTCAGCCAGAAAATGAAATAAATTCAAGAGGACCACAGAGATATAGGAAGTAAGGGTGAGTTGATAACATATTAAAATTTCTTATTATTTCAATAAGCAATAATACCCCCTCCAAAGGAATTTAATTCCAAAGGAATTAAAATGCTAATCAAAGATCTAAATTACCAGGCTCAGATAGCTTTACAAAATAATTCTTCCTTACTGTCAATAATCTCTGTTATGGTAGCTATTCCAGATAGAAACAATAGAAAGCTTTGAAAAGATTAATGTAAGTTTTATTTCAAAACAGTATAACCAATAAAAGAAAAGAAAAGAAGAATCTTAATTACCTTATGAACATAAAATGAAAAACTCTGAAATAAATATTTTTTAACATAATCAAAATATGTTAAAATTATACATCATGGTCAGATATGGCTTATTCCAGGAAATCAAAAATCTTCTGATATTGACTGATAAGAATACAATTTCTCAGATGAACAAACCAAAAGATTAAAAAATCCCATAATTATGCCAATTAATTAAGAATAAATATCACACTATATCAAAACATATTTATAATATATTAACAAAAAATTATTTTAATTTGAAGAAAACTGTTTGCCAAAATCTATAGTAAATGTTATATAAAATGTAAAACCTTTAATTCTTCCTTTATATTAGAATAAGATAAATATTTCAAATATCATTTTTCATTTCTCAAGTACAGGGATAAAATTATAATTTTCAGATAATCTGATCATCAACATAAAAAAACTCAGAAGCAACAATTGCCAGGTAAAATTCAATAAAATTTAATACTATTCTGCCATATCAAAATAATCAAATAGAAAAATTAGGTATCTTTCATAATATAAGCACATTAAATATCTAGGCATTGTCCTAGTGAATAATGGCCATGGCTTTTAGAAGAAAACTTTTAAAACCCAAAAGACCCAAAAGGAAAAAAGGGAGAAATATGTTCATGAATGGAATGAAAATTCTACCTAAATCAACCTATAAGTATAATAGTAATTGAATTGCATAGGCAATTCCTAAGAAAACCCACAAATTATTAAAATTTATCTGAAGAAATAAAGATCTATGAATAACTGAGTCAATCCTGAAAAATAAAAGGTAAAGAACTCATCTAACTGATCAAGAAATTCTACAGAGCCCTAGGAACAATTTTTAAATAATAATAACACACTCCTAAGATGGGTTCATACTGATAGAAGAAATGAAACATACTAGAAATGTCTAAAACTGACCATGTAAGTGTGGAAACTAAAAGGAAGCACCACAAATCAGAGGGAAGTGATTTAACAGATGGCATTAGGGAAAAAAATCTCTCAATATGGAGAAAAATAAAGCTGGCCCCCTATCTCACTCCATATATAATGGGGCACCTAATAGATTAAATAAACAAATGTCAAAGGTAAAATTCTAAAAAAGAATAAAGATAAAAGGTAGGACCACTTGCTCTCTGACCTTTTTTAACAAGACTTCAAAATTTAAAAACCTAAGGTGAGAAATGAAATGATTTGACAACATGATTTTTTTTAATTTTAAGAAAAATGGTGTACTTCCAAGGACATACAAAAGACCTATTACAATGGGTCCCTATGTGGGGAGGAAATGGGCATCATGAATCAAGAAACAAAACAGAACAAGAACAAGAGGCTCATTGTCTGAGGCAGTGTGTCCTGGGCCCAGGAGAGTAAACAACTTAGTCCCTGACCCAAGGTCTGAAGGAAGAAAAGGAGACAGGCAGAGAAAAATGGAAGCAAAGATCAAGGAACCACTCTGTCATGCTCCATTTTTACCCCAGAATGCTCAGAGGGGCCCCCCATATACTCCTTGTTATACAGCGTGTTCTTCTGGGTTCTGTCTCCACTGGTTGTATCTCTGTCTCTTTCTCACTCTGTCTCTCTCTCCCCTCCCTCTATCTTTCCCTCCCTCTCTCTCACATGCACTCAAGCACACAGCACATACACATATGCACAGACACTATCCCCAATACCTTGTCTTGGTATGAAAGTCACACCCTCTCTCATACAAGCTCCAGCGTCAGTGATCCCTCCAGCTGCCGATAGGGAGACAAAGCACTGTACGTCCTGAGACCACATGCATTGCTATACAAATGGAGGTACACTGAAAGCACAGAGGCAAGAATTTTCACATTACACAGTGGAGTGCAATAAGCCATACGTAAGAAAGTACTATTCCTCTCTACGCAAACCATGAACTTTGGTAGCAATGTTTTTGAAAGAACCATGCTTACAAAATAATTGTGATTTTTAGGTACATTATAAATAAAATTCTTTGTTATAAGACTTTTCAAGGAGAAATTCAAACTGGTTGTAACTCTTTCAAATGTCAAGGTCATGCGAAACAAGGAAAGACTGAGAAACAGAGATTGGAGGAGACTAAGGACACGTGATGACTTAATGCAACGTCATTTCCTGAATTGGATCCTGGGACATGCACTGGCCTGATATTACTGTTTTGCCTCATCTCTTATTATAACTCCAATGACAGCATGAAGCACTTTTTCTACTTGAGATTTCCTCCCTACCCCCTGCATGCACTCCCGACCCCAGCAATAAGGGTCCAAACACCCAATGATCACTTACCTGCAATCTAAATGTTCCACCTTTTTCAAGGCACAGCTCAAGTTCCATCTTTCCTCTCCTAGGATACTTCTGATTAATATGACCCGTGATTTTTATTAGACTGCAAAAAATCAGAAAGCAATTCAAATCTGCAACACGCATTCTATTTTTGAATTAATTGTATATTATCTTTCACTTGTCTCTAGATGTTTCTTGAAGTTTTCCCTCAAAGTCCAAATTATATTTTGAAATGCTTGAAGCTGGGTTATCACCTAGTTTTTGTTGTGTGGGTATGTGTGTTAGTACATGTTTTCATCTCCTACAGCACCTAATCTGTTACCAGCTGTGCAAATGCCATTTAATGAATTGTCTTTTCCACTCCATCATTGCTGGGAAACATAGCTCATTTGGATTGATATTTGTGGAGGGAGATAACTGATATATGATGAAAAATAAGTGCAGTTTTCAAAAAAGTTCTTATTGCCATTTGGTAAAAACAAAGTTTGGTTCAAATCCTGGTGAAAACACTTCCATGACATGATGTCCACAGGAAGCTATTAACCTGCTCCACCCTGGCAGCATGCAGATCACGCAGAAATGGACTTTAGTTGGGTACTCCCTGATTCAATTACTTAGATAATGCCCTTTTATTTAAGTCAGCAGGTAATCCGAGAGAGTTGCAACAAGCCCTAATTGCAGTGACACAGGTAATATTAAAAAGGATAGGAGGTACTGAGAAACACTTGCTTAGCTACACTGATACACACATATGGCCTCCAACAGGATTGTTCAGGGTAAAGTCTATTTTTCCTCAAAGTTTTTATCCCATCAACTCATGCATTCTCCCCATTTCCACCTTTCTCCTGACTCTGCCACCATGGGTTAAAATGTGAGCCATTGCAACCCCCAACACTTTCCTCAAAACCTTTATAACCTGAATCTGTGAAGGTTGTGTTCCTTTCAGAAATGTGCACAGAAGGGCAGCTGGAATGGCTGGACTCTTGCCTCATCATGGAAAATGATTTTGTCTCCAGTTGTATCTGTAAATGGGGACCTTTTGATTTTAGTGTATGTGCTGTGAAACTGAGAACAAGACATTGACAACCCAAGTTAAATAAGCAAGTTTTAGCAAATGTAAAAAAAGAATAGGCACTTTGCATAATTTTTACATTAGCACGTTAGAAAAAACTACTGTTTTTTGCCATGTATAATGTGCTCCTGTGTATAATATGCACCCCCATTTATGGCCCAAAATTTCAGGAAAAAATCTTTCATTTTAATATTTTCATTCATTCATTTATTTATTTATATTCAGAAACAAAACCAGCTATCATATTCCAGGGCATTATTTTGCATATGGATATTGTTATAGCTTTCTAGAGTTACACTTAATGCATAAGCATAAATAAAAGAATTAAAATATTTATATAGACATGGAATTAGTACTACCCATGTATAATGGACATCCTTATTTTTTCCTCCTAATACTTTGGGAGGAAAAGCGTGCATTATACATGGCAAAATACAGTAATTATTTGGAGACTCTGAGCAAAGAAAATTCAAGCAAAATCTGTATATGTGCAGACTTTCATGGAGAGAGAGAAAAAGATGTTGTGGGGAGCTTATTAACCTATTTAAGGCAAGCCCTAAAGTATCTCAGTTTTTTAACATGATTAGATGTTGGCTATAGGCTGTAGTCTGTCACCAGGAATGCTGACCCCTGCCTGCAGTGTTTGTACCCTCCTGGGAAACACAATCCACCTCCCCTCTGACAGTGTGATTAGTCGTGTTTGCCATCTTCCTTTGATATAATCAGCAGAACAGCCCTTGTCTTGGGGTCTTCTCCAAGGTACTTTGAACGTGCTCCATTCACTTTTGAGGAGGGTTAAAAGGAGACCATTTAGCTCCTCGCCTGACGTGACGGGAGATTACAACTGTCGTGCCAGCACATAGACCGGCAAAGTAGGGCCACTTGCACCAGTAGATGTGTTTTACTTGGTCACTTGACATGTAAGATACCAACATTAAAAAATCAGGTGACTTCATACAGAAATACAGATTTCTCATTTCTTTTGAAAAATTGTAGCTATGTCAAAACTCTACCATGCCCCACGCACCAGCAATCGGGAGGGATGCCCCTTTTAGACAAAATGGGTATTCCCCAGGGGGGCCACAGACCATTCTATCTGCTGTGTCTCCCTCACACTGAGGCTGAGTTTTTCAGTTGCCAGTTACCACTGAGTCTGTGATGTGGTTTTTGTTACATCTAATAAACTTGACTCACTACATTCCATGCTTGGCACCTGGTGAAGGCATTTTTGTTTTATGACTTCTGACTATGACTGAAACTCAGCTGTCTCTGCAAGTCAGTCAGACACAGTCATTAGATTGTAAGGGTCAAGCGGGCAGGGTCAAGAAAGTCTCCTTTGATCACCACTATGTCCCAGCACTCCCCAGTGCTTGGGACAAAGTAGGGACTAAATGTATGTTGCATGAATGAACCTAAGAACAGGGATAATGTGTCTTCTCCAATTTGTTTTGAAATCTTATTCCTGCCCGGGGTAGCTTCAGCACCACCATCATAGTCTCCCTGCCTACGTAAGGTACTTTGGGTTGAATTGTGCCCTCCCCCAAAATTCATGTTGATATCCTAACGTTCAGTACTTCAGAATGTGACCTTATCTGGAGATAGGATCTTTACAGAGATAATCAAGTTAAAATGAGAGTGTTAAGGAGGCTTTCACTCAATATGACTGACATCTTCATAAAAGCGAAAATAGGAAGACAGACGAGCACACAGGGAGACCACCACGTGAAGGTAAGTGCAGAGATCAGGGCAATGCCTCTGCGAGCCAGGATATGCCAATGGCTGCCAGCAAACCCCCAGAAGCTAGGGCTGAGACAGGAAACAGATTCTTTCTCATAGTCTTCAGGAGGAATCATCCCTGTAGACACCTTGGCCTCAGACTTCTAGCCTCCAGAACTGTGAAAAATAAGTTTCTGTTGTTTAAGCCACCCAGTGTGTGGTAGTTTGTTACAGCAACCTTAGCAAACTGATATATAAGGAAACTAACACCTCACCCCAGCTGGGTTGCACTTTCCCATCTTCCCCTAATTATTTAAGACATGGGGAAGTCAGTTTGTTTAAATCCCTTATTAGGAGACCCTGTCATTATTATGTATTTCCACCTAACTCCAAAGCCGGGTATTCAGAATCCTTAGAAATCCCCAAGGCACGTATACCTTGAAGCCTGGTTGAGTGTTCATAGGTAGGTGTGATCTGTGGCTATGTTTCAGGAGAGAAAAGGGCATGAAAATGTTAGTGCATCATGAGGGTGGTGAAGGGCAACTGTGTGCCTGTCTGCCAGCATTTTTGTCTGTCAATCAAAACACACTATTGGTATAATTGGGCTGAGGAGAGTAGATAATTTCAGCAAAACTTTGGGATTGTTTTGTAGCCTTTATGGGCTTTTTGAATTTTTATTAATTACACAGGCTTTTCTTTTTTAGAAAGAAAAATTTTATCATTTATGCTTCTTTAAATTATTTGGCAACATTTTAGGAATATTAAAATTTTGTGTCTGTCCCTAAATGAAATATTCAAAAGCCAACTGGCCACAAATGAATGTTTCCAAAAAATAAACATTTCTGAATATTCACATAATTTCCCTACCCCCAATTTTATCAGCTTTTAGCATTTTTGTGTATTGAGCTTTATTTTTCAACCAATGATTACTTCTTCTAGTATTTATTCTTGCTTTTACATGTCCTTTAAATTTCAGCAGTTACCATAAAGCTTTCTTTATTTAAAAATCTGCAACAAGGATGAAGAAACAGTTGAAGTTTATTTGTGTAAGGATGACATTAATATTTTAAGTGCTATTTTAACATTGGAATCTGAATAAAGAGCGAGCCATAATTCTCAGGATCATCTTCATTAAACACAGATATTACTCTACCATTCATCTTAAACATCCAATTTAGAATCAGAAAGTGCACTTTGCTTATTTCAACTAATCACTTTATAAAGGTCAAGCACAGCGCAGTGGTTGATTATTGTCGATGTAAAAACAATGACGGAGCTATTCTTTCAGGTTGATCTTTGAACAGGTGAAATAAACAGCAGCAGCCAAGCTTTTAAATGATCAAATAGTGACTAAAAAATCTGTTTTTGGCATATTCTTGCTTCTGCAATTTAACAGACTGATAAACTGCTTCCAAATGTATTGGCACCTGGATGTGGGATTGAACCCTGAGAGTGAAAAATAAAGAATAAAGATATGCCATAATAGGTTTGAATGCACCAGTTTTTCAAATCCACCTAAATGGCTCTAGGTGAAACCTAAGTAATAGTTTTCTCAAATTTGACAAGCTTAGTATGACAAAACGAAAACTGAAAATCAGTATAAAATTCTGTGCCTCTTAGTTAAGTGAGTGACATACAAATTATAACTAAACCCTGGATATCTTGACTCTATTATTATATAGTCAAAATCTCAGGCATAATAGTCCTGCAGGCCTGGAAGCAGAGCAGGGATTCAAGGATCCAGTGAGCCTGAAGATGAAAAGATAATCACTTTAATGTGACTCTTGGACGTTTTCCTAGAGAACGAACAACTGCATCATCCTCAATCGTTGGGGAAGTTAAAAGAGAGGAACACTTGAAAGGCAAAGACGCTTATTCTGGTTTCTGGCCTCTAGAAAGTCATAACATATTCAGGTGAGCACATTCATTAGTAAAATGGACTTAGATCAACAAGAAAATTCAGAAATTTGAAAGCAAAAATGGACATTTTCCATACATGCATATTAGAGAAAAATAAGATCATTTCTTACAGTGTAGCCCAAACATTTGGAAACATGTGAGTGATAATGGGATGATAGCAGTTACCTTGGGGTACCACCAAGGTCCCCCAAACCATCATCTAGAACCTAGCCACACCAGTAAATGAGAACTCTCAAACAACATCCACATTGGAAGAAACTTCTGCTGAAGGGGGAAATAACACAGAGCAGCATTTTCAAAATGCGAAGAGGTGGAAAAATTAAAAGTCCAGCTAAAATGTTTACACCATTGTGGGAATAGGCTCACTTTAATATGCTTTTCAATTCCGAACACATTGGCAGTGCTCAAAATACATTACAAAAGTAATAACATGATAATAGAGTTGGGAATCCTGTAAAGGTTACAAAAAAATCAATTTATAAATCAAAATGCCTAAAAATAAAACTTGGGCCAACTACCTTGAAGTACTGGATTTTTAGTATTTTGAATAAGACAAAGATCTTATAACCAGGAGAATAAACAGTAACCAATAAGCTGAGGGTCTGATTTTAAACTATTTAGACTCACTTGATTTTCCTTTCTCATTCCTTTAAAAAATTTTTCCTGTGATTTTCCTTAAAATCTAAGCTCAGAATTTAGAGAATCTACGTAAGAGTGAAACATTTGTGAATGTTGGGATCTAGAAAACAGAATAGTCTACAGAGAGAGAGATGGCACTTGAATCACACGACCCCAATGTAATCATCAGCATTGAATTAGATAAAAACAAAAACAGAAACCATTGAACATTTCCATTTTAAAATCTGTCAAATTATTTTGTTATTTAATTTATTTTAAATGTCTTAAATAGTAGTCTTATAGAGAGACATCATTTTCTTTAACAGTGTACGGTTTAGGAGTTTGTGAGGACCAGATGCAGGGGTGCAGGCTGTTTGACAAACTGACAATGTGTATATGAGGAATTTGAAGTGAAGCGTCTTCAGAATGAAATAAAAAAGGACGTTGAAAATAACTTTTCGAATTAAGCACAGGAAAATTTTGGTATCACTGCTAGAGAAGGATCATTCCACTCCATGAATGAGATTGTATTTTTCTTCCTCTTTCAATGGGTAGGAAGATGGAAAAAGTGAAGCAGTGCAGAGAGGAAGGCTACCCTCTACATTCTGCCAAGGAGTGAGGAAAAAATGTATACAACTTCAAGGTTTAGGACGAGCTGTTTGTTAAAAAAAACTTCTGACTCCCAATCTTACCTAGGATTTGGCAGTGACCCTAGGATATGTACACTCAAAAATAGGTTCCTAAACTAGAAGGAAATTAAGAGAGATTTAAACAGCACTTCTAGAATGTATTCAGGATCTAGAGTACTTCTCTTTTTTATTAGATTTTTTCCATTACCATTTATCCCCCTTATACTACACTCTCCCCTGAAATTACCACAATGTTGTCCATGTCCATGAGTCCTTTTTCTTTTTGTTCAATCCCTCCACCCAAAAGCCTCCCCCAAGCCA
Source organism: Carollia perspicillata (assembly GCA_004027735.1). Classification (NCBI taxonomy): domain Eukaryota; kingdom Metazoa; phylum Chordata; class Mammalia; order Chiroptera; family Phyllostomidae; genus Carollia; species Carollia perspicillata. Next base: position 14,746 of record PVKM010013911.1, on the reverse strand, counting down.
TCATCCTGCTCTCTCTGAGTCTATATCTATTTTGCTTGTTACTTCAGGTTGTTCATTAGATTCTACATGAGTGGGATCATATGGCATTTGTCTTCCTCTGACTGGCTTAGTTCACTTAGCATAATGTTCTCCAGTTCCATCCATGCTGTCACAAAGGGTAAAATTTTCTTCTTTTTTTCATAACCAAGTAGTACTTCATTATGTAAATGTCCCATAGTTGTTTTATCCACTCACCTACTGAAGGACATTTGGGCTGCTTCCTGATCTTGGCAATTGTAAATAAGGCTGCAGTGAACATAGGGGTATTTATGTTATTTTAAATTAGTGTTTTGGGTTTCTTCAGATACATTCTGAGATGTGAGATCGCTGAGTCAAAAGGCAGATCCATTTACAATGTTTTGAGTTACCTCCATACTGCTTTCCACAGTGGCTGCACCAGTCTGCATTCCCAGCAACAGTGCAAAAGGATCCCCTTTCTCCACATCCTCACCAGCCCATGTTGTTTATTGGTTTATCGACGATAGCCATTGTGATCAGTGCGAGGTGATGCCTCATTGAGGTTTAATTTACATTTTACTGATTAGTGATGTTGAGCATCTTTTCATATGTCTATTGGCCATTAGTATATCCTCTTTGAAAAAGTATTTATTCAAGGTTTTTGGCCAATTTTTTAACTGAATTTCTCTTTTTGGTTTAGAGTATTGTAAGTTATTTATACATTTTAAATATAAACCTCTATGAGATATGTCAGCCAATATGTTCTCCCATTCTGTGAGTTGTCATTTTATTTTGTTCATGGTTTCCTTGGCTGTGCAAAACCTTTTTAGTTTGTTGTAGTCCCATTTGTTTATTTTTCTTTTGTTTCCCTTGCCTGGGGAGATATATCAGGAAAAACACTGCAATGAGCAATGTCCGAGATTTATTGCCTATGTTTTCTTCTAGGCCCTTTATGGCTTCAGGTCTAACATTTAAGTCTTTGATCCATTTTGAATTTATTCTTGTGTGTGTTGTAAGAAGGTGGTCTGGTTTCATTTCTCTGCAAATATCTGACCAATTTTGCCAATATGATTTATTGAATAAACTATCTCTAGCTCATTGGATATGTTAGCTTCCTGATGCAAACCCCAGCCCACTGCATCCATGTGTTGTGGCTGGGACGAACAAATTCACACGGACTGCAGAAGTCCTGTGAAGAAAAAAGGACTGCATGGCCACTGTCTGAGTGAGAGAGGGCTCTGACCCCTGCCTGGACAAGCTTTTATTGCTTTTCTGGGCACATTACATTGAGGGTGGTCCTCATTTACTATGCACAGGTTTGCTTTAGGTGGTTAACTTTTACAGAAAGCAAAGGAGACGATGTTGCTAATTACATCAAAGAAGAAGGATATTTGCAAATGCAAAGGGAAACGTGGCTGAACTGGTTATACTCATCCTTGGGAGGTTTAGCATAGATTTTAGGAAGTTACCTTGAAGATATGCAGTAAACATTTGCTGCTTCAATCAGGGTGAGGGACTTTTAGCAAAAAGCAAGCCTCAAAGCAGCCTAGGTACAATGCAGGCCTGATCCCCCACGGGAGAACCTATCCATGGGCATGAGTCCTCTGTGCCAACCTCACTCCCTGTCGGTTTTCTGAATCAGGGGCTGGGCTACATTCACCATGCTATGTGAAACGGTTACCTATAGCTTCCTCTGTCAAATATTAGTCAACTACAAAGGTGGTGGATTGTTACTGGAATCTCTATTCTGTTCCATTGATCTTTGTGTCTGTTTTTATGCCAGTACCATACTATTTTGATTATATAACCTTATAGTATAGTTTGTTATTAGGTAGCGTGATTCTTCCAACTTTGTTCTTCTTTCTCAGAATTGGTGTTGCTTTGTAGGGCCTTTTGTGGTTCCATATAAATTTTTGAAATATTTTTGTTCCAGTTTTCTGAAATACATCATTGGAATCTTGATAGAAATTGTATTGAATCTATAGGTTGCTTTGGGTAGCATGGTCATTTTAATGATATTAATTCTTCCTATCCATGAATAAATAGGAGATCCCTCCTATTTGTATCTTTTATTTCTTTCTTTAGTGTCCTATAATTTTCCAAGTACAGACCTTTTATAGCCTTGGTTAGATTTATTCCTAGGTATTTTTATGGGATTGTTTCCTTAATTTTCCTGACAGTTTATTATTGGCATATCAAAAACAACTGATTTCTGGATATTAATTTTATATCCTGCTCCTTTGCTGAATTCATTTGCCAGTTCTAGCAGTTTCTTGGTGGAATCTTTGGAGTTCTCTATATACAGTATCATATCATCTGTGAATAAAGGCAATTTTACTTCTTCTTTCTCAGTTTGGATGTCTGTTATTTCTTCTTGTCTGATTGCTATGGCCAGGCCTTCTAGAACTATGTTGAATAAGAGAGGTGAAAGCAGACATCTCTATCTTGTTTCCGATCTTAAGGGGAATGCTTGTAGTGTTTGCCTGTCAAGTATGATGTTGGCAGTGGGTTTGTTATATTGGCCTTTATTATATTGAGGTATATTCCTTCTATTCCCACTTTGCTGAGAGTTTTTGTCATAAATCAGTGCTGGATTTTATCAAATGCTTTTTCTGCATCTATTGATATTATTATGTGTTTTTAAAAAGATTTAATTTATTTATCTTTAGAGAGGAAGGGAAGGAGAAAGGGAGAGAAATATCAATGTATGGCTGCCTCTTATGCGTCCCCTGCTGGGAACTGGCCTGCAACCAGGGCATGTGCACTGACTGGGAATTGAACTGTGATCCTTTGGTTCACAGGCCCATGCTCAACCCACTGAGCTACGCCAGCCAGGGCTATTATGTGGTTTTTTAACCTTCATTTTGTTGATGTAGTGTATCACAGTTATTAATTTGCACATGTTGTACCAACCTTGGATTTCTGAAATAAGTCCCACTTGATCATGCTGTATGATCTTTTTGATGTATTGCTGTATTCGGTTTGATAATATTTTGTTGAGCATGTTAGCATCTATGTTCATCAGGGATGGTCTTATAATTTTCTTTCTTTGTAGTGTTTTTATCTGGTTTTGGAATTAGGATAATGCTGGCCTCATAAAATGAGCTTGGGAGTCTTCTCTCCTCTTTAATTTTTTGGAATAGTTTGAGAAGGAGAGGTATTAGTTCTTATAATGGTTTGTAAAATTCACCTGTGAAGCCATCTGGTCCAGGGCTGTTTGTAGGGAGTTTTTTGATTACTGCTTCAATTTCAATAGGTGTAATCTGTTTATTCAGATTCTCTGATTCTTCCTAATTTAGCTTTGGAAAATTGTATATTTCTAGGAATTTATCCATTTTGTACAGGTTGTCCAGTTTGTTGGCATATAGTTGTTCATAATATTTTCTTACAATTCTTCTTAATTCTTTGGGGTTAATTGTGATTTCTCCTGCTTCATTCTTGATTTTATTTATTTGGAGCTCCCTCTTTTTTCTTTCTGACTCTGGTAAAGTTTTGTCAATCTTGTTTATCTTTTCGAAGAACCAGCTCTTGGATTCATTGACTATTTGTATCATTTTTGTAAGACTCTATTTCATTTATTTCTGCTCTGATCTTTATTTTTTCCTTTCTTCTACTCACTTAGGGTGTTTTGTCCTTTTCCAAGTTCCTTCAAGTGTAAAGTTAGATGGTAAATTCAGATTGTTTTTTCTTGTTTCTTGAGATAGGTCTGTAATGCTATGAATTTACCTCTTAGGATTGCTTTCTCGGTGTCCCACAGATTTTGGATTATTGTATCTTCATTTTCATTTGTTTCAAGATATCTTTTGATTTCTTCCTTGATTTCATTGTTGACTCATTAATTGTTTAATAACATGTTATTTAGCTTCAATGTCTTTGTATATTTTTCAGTGTTCTTCTTGTGGTTGATTTCTAGTTTTACAGCATTGTGGTCATAGAAGATGCTTGATATGATTTCAATCTTCTTAATGTATTGAGATTTGGTTTTTTGTCCTAACATGTGTTCTATCTTAGGGAACCAATCCAGGTGCGCTTGAAAAGTATGTATATTCTGTTGCTTTAGAGTGAAATACTCTGAAGGTATCAATTAAAGCCATTTGATCTAGTGTGCCATTTAAGACCACTATCTCCCTACTGATTTTCTGTCTGGAAAATCTACCCATTGAAGTCAATGGGGTATTAAAATCTCCTACTCTGACTGTATTTCGGTTGTTCCCTCCCTTTATGCCTACCATGATTTGTGTTTAGGTGCTCCTCTGTTAGGTGCATATATGTTTACTAGGTTTATGTCCTCATGTTGGATTGTTTCCTTTATCATTATGTAATATCATCATTTGTCTCTTACTACTTAGCCTTGGTTTTAAAGTTGGTTTTGTTGGATATAAGTATTGCTACTCCAGGTTTTTTCCCTGCCCATTTGCATGAAATATCCTTTTCTATCCCTTCATTTTTAGACTGTATATATCTTTCAATTTGATGTGGGTCTCTTGGAGGCCTCATATATATGGATCTTGTTTTATTATTCATTCAGCTACCCTCTGTCTTTTGTTTGGAGCATTTAAGCCATTTACACTTAAGGTGATTCTTAATAGACACATATTTAGTGCCATTTTATTGTTAGACTATTTTCTTTGGTTTTGTTGTTGTTGTTGTTTTGTTTTGCTTTGTTTTATTTTCTGCTGCTTCTTCAAGCAAGTACTTTAACATCTGTTGCAGTACTGGTTTAGTGTTTAAAAAACTCTTTTGTCTTTTTCTTGTCTGGGAAGCTCTCTATTTCTCCTTCTATTTTAAATGATAGCCTTGTTGGGCAAAGTAGCCTTTGTTTTAGGTCCTTGCTTTTCATCACCTTGACTAATCCATGCCAATCCCTTCTGGCCTCAAAGGTTTCTGTTGAGAAATCAGATGACAGTCTAATTGGAGCTCCCTTGTAGGTAACTAACTGCTTTTCTCCTGCAGCTTCTAGAATTCTCTCCTCGTCTTTAAGTTTTGCCATTTTATTCAAGATGTGTCTTGGTGTAGACCTCTTTGGATCCATCTTGTTTGGGACTCTCTGTGCTTTCTGGACTTGTGTGTCATTTTCCTTTACCAGATTTTGGAAGTTTTTGGTCATTATTTCTTCAAAGGGGTTTTTGATCCCATGTTTATTCTCATCTTCTCTGGTAGTCCCATGATGCAGATGCTGTAACGTTTCATGTTGTCCAAAATGTTTCTTAAGCTCCCCTCATTTTTTAATTTTTTTTTTTTGGCTGCTCTGACTGGATATTTTTTTCTACCTTGTCTTCCAAATCATTGATTCAATCCTCTGTTTCATCTAATCTACTGTTTATTCCTTCCAGTATATATTTAGTTCAGATATTGCATTTTTTATTTCTGACTTATCCTTTTTTATGGTTTCTATGTCTTTTTTCATGCTGTTGAACATGCTTTTAATCATTACTCTGAACTATATCTATACCAATAAATTGCTTGCCTCCATTTCATTTAGTTCTTCAACTGGAGAATTTTCTTGTTCTTTCATTGGGGGTCTGTTGTTTTTTTTTTTTTTTTTTTTTTTTTTTTTTTTTTTTTGTCTTCTCATTTTGGCTGTTTCTTTGCCATTGTTTCTATGTATTATATAGATCTGCAAAGACTCCAGAGCATACTTACATCAGATGCTGCCTGTGACTGACCCTGGGCAACCTGTTTGGAGCTAGCAGGTTGATCCACAACTTGTAGCTCCCTCTGCTGAGCCTGTTTATGTGCAGAAAGAACAAGGCTCTGCACCAAGGTCCACTTTTATCAGAACTGGGGTTAGGAGAGGGTCATCTAAAGTCTCAGAGCTCCCAGAGGTGTGCTTTAGCTGTTGGATTTAATCACTGAAATGGCCTCCAGCCACACTCAGCATCCTGGCATGTGGGTGGAGCCCTTGCTTCCCCTCAGGCTGATGCTGCTTGGAAGGGAGTGCTCTGTCTGAGAAAGATAGCTTCTGCAGTATGGGGAATAACTCAGCACAGGGTTCCTGATGGCTAATCCTTCAGCTCTCTCCCCAGAGCCACCAGCCCTAGACTCTCCTCATGCATCTCTAGTCCATTCTGCCCTCCCTTTGCCAGCACCCAGGATAAGTGGCTACAAGTGGAATTTTGTTCATTGGCCCTTTAAGAGGCTTTCTGCATCTCTCCCTGACAGACAGAAGCCTGCTGCTTTTTACAGTCAGATATTATTTGGGTTCCTTTCTCAGCTCCAGTGCTCTATGCTGGGGAGCCCAGCTTGAGGTTTAAGTCCCACAATTCTCAGGGGAAATCCCCCAGCCACCAGAACTTCATTGCAATATCCCTCCAGAACTTCAGCTGCCGCCCAGAGAACCCTGCCAGCCCTCTTGCAACTCCGTACTTTCTACCAGTCTTGTTGCGGAGAAGTGTTTTCTTCTGTACGTCCTTGGTTATAAAGCTTCTGTCTAGCTAGTGTTCAATTGGTTATTCAGGATGATTTTTCTTTAATTTAGATGTAACCCCATTCAATTCCAAGAGTAGGTTATAGTAGCTTCCACCTACTCCACTGCCATCTTGGGTCTCTCTAGAGTACTTCTTCATGGCAGAAAACCATCCATCCATCTAATCTAATTACATGCAATTGGGGCAATTTTATTCTCAAATTTAGAGTATGTGAGCAATATAGAATTAATATTGCAGGCACAATTGTCAATGAAAAAACAAAATGAGAACTAAGATCAATAGCTTTTTCCTAATTCCCATTGTATTCACTTGGCTTGTAAACTTCGTTGTTTCCTGAGACAATCAGGTGAGGGAAAAGTGTAAGAGAATGTCTGTGTTCAGAGCATACATACCAGGCACTGTTCTCAGTGCTCTGCACCTATTAACTCATTTAATTCTCTCAACAACCTTAGGAGATAGATCTTAGTACTATCCCCATTTTATAGATGAGGGAATAAAAGAGAGATATAAATTCAGAAAGTATATCCATTAAAGTAATGCTTTCAGAAAAATGGGAAAGATGACTGTTATTTACTTAAGCAATAGAATATCTATAGTTCACTACATGGAATAGTAGTCCATAGCTTAAGAATTGCTGGTTTAAACAATAACTAATAATTTTTAGAAAGAAAGTTATCAAATAGACAAGTAGTTATTGCACTTAATAATTTTATTTTTGTAAGTTTGGCAGTATTTTTAAAAATGTGCTTTAACTTTTACATTTAAAAAGACACTATCCTTGAAAGTCATTGCTTAGAATCTGAATCTCAGGCTTCGTCACTCAGCTGAGATCTCCATTCTAGTCTCCACCATTCACCTGTCCTCACTGACACCAAAGTGTCTCAGGAGAAACAAATGACCCCTAGAATGTGTCTTACCAAACTGAAAAGTTTAAAAATATTATAGCAGTCAAGTTTTAAGGTACATTTATTCTCAAGAGAGCTCAGATAGGTAAATTTTATGTTCACAGGATACTAATAAAATACATAGCAAAGTCCGTGGAAAATAGTGAGTCAAGACATTTTAAAAGTAAAGTGCAGAGAGGAAAGGTTGTCCAGGATATCCAGATTCTATCTGGGATAGTACCCTGTATGTTTGAACTACTTAAATATTTATTGCATTAAGTACATGCATGAATACAGGAGAATAAGAACCAAGTCCCCTTTATTGGGTGGGAAAAGTACAAGCAAAAGTCAGCCTCAGAAATTATTCTTCCCACCAAAATATCTTTATTATGTCTGGAGAGGCAGATGCCTAATGTCAACAACCACCAAAATCACAACAAAAACAACCAAAAGTCCTGCTCCGCTGGGAACCAGGCTGAGATTCTATACAGAGAGTTTCTGTACAGATATAACCATCAAGAGTTCTTGGTGGTACTATTGGCATTATGCACACTAAGTAGTGAAAGTAATTGCTTCAATTACTGGTCAAACTGGTTCTGATTGCTTTTCTAGTATTGCAGAAGTAGCCTCTTGTTAGTGATTGTGAGTTCACTTTCATTTTACTGTTCATATTTTTATCTTCTTTTTCTTAGATAAATCCCTTTAACATTTCATATAATAAGGGCTTGGTGATGATGAACTCCTTGAATTTGACCTTATCTGAGAAGCACTTTATCTGCCCTTCCATTCTAAATGATAGCTTTGCTGGATAGAGCAATCTTGGATGTAGGTCCTTGCCTTTCATGACTTGGAATACTACTTTCCAGCCCCTTCTTGCCTGCAAGCTCTCTTTTGAGAAATCAGCTGACAGTCTTATGGGAACTCCTTGGTAGGTAACAATCATTAACAACCACACCTAAAACAAAAACAAAAGCAAACTAAGCAAACAACTAGAACAGGAACAGAAACACAGAAATGGAGAATGTATGGAGGGTTATCAACAGGGGAGTGGGAAGGGAGGAGACGGGGAAAAGGTACAGAGAATAAGTAGCATAGATGGTAGGTAGAAAATAGAAAGGGGGAGGGTAAGAATAGTATAGGAAATGTAGAAGCCAATGAACTTATATGTATGACCCATGGACATGAACTAAAAGGGGGAATGTGGGTGGGAGGGGATGTGCAGGGTGGAAGGGAGTGAAGGGGGAAAATGGGACAACTGTAGTAGTATAACCAATAAAATATATATCTTTTAAAAAGTCACCTCTTTTAGTTTCAAGCTTGCATACCATTCTTTACCTAATCTTAATCTTTACCTAATCTTCTGGACCTGTATTTACCTAATCTTCTGGACCTGTATTTGAAATGAGGATGCTAATCTAGTTAAATAACAGGTTTAAATAACAGGACCCCTCAGTTTTTAAAGTATGTTTTAACAGAAACTTAGAAAGTGTTACAACAACTTATACTGTTCTCCAAAGCAATAATCATAGACAGTTTTGGAAGTTTTTCATCCTTGTGTGACTTTTCTGGGACGTGCACAATTACAATAGATGTTTATGGTACGACGACCTTGAAAGATGGCGGTGTACGTGTATGTAGATGGTGAGCCGTGGGGATTACACCCTTTACTTCTTCTCTTACAAATTTCTGTAGTCCCCAAATTTTCCTTATGAATTATATTGAAATTCTACAATAAAACATGAGATCTACAAATGAGAAGAATACTTACAGATAAACTGATAAATGGGTCTCAGAAGGGAAGACAGCTGGAATGGCCGGCATCTCTCCTGGAATGGTTTTTAGCTTCTGTACACAGCCCTATCAGTATAAATCTTTCCATCATGAATTCGCAACTTGCTTACACTCCTTACTTAAATTGTTATATGAGTACTACTATATATTATTACAAAATCATAAAACTTACTTCAACATAAATTGGGAAAAAATCACATAAAATAAATATTAGTAGTTCGAATGCTTTCTTCCTTTACCCCAGTACATTCTATGGGCCACCACAGTAATACATATCACACTTGGAGTTCCCCTGGGTTAGACACAAAATTTAAAAAGAAGCAAAATAAGAAAGGTTTATGAAAGAATAGGTATGATACTGCGATCTTGAATTTTAAACATAAAATCTATGATAAGTGTAATGTGAGCTAGTGTGTGTGTGTGTGTATACATATATATATCTGACCTAGATTTTTGTTAAATCTGAAAATATTGCCCTAGTCTGAAAATAGTTATTAGGTTTCAAGAAAAGAAACTGAGATAGCATAAATTTTATTGAAAATATGCCTGAAGGTATACTATTTTTTTCCACAAACTCTGATTGCTTGCCTATTGCTTCGGCTTTGAAATCTATGCCATTTACCCTTTTAATTTTATTCTTCCTCTTATGTTTCTCCAGTTTCTGCTTTTACTCACCTTCTTTAATCTGGTACTTTGATTTAGGTGCTAACAAATTACAGCTCCTGAAGTGAACTTGGAAATCCTCTGTCACTCCATTCCCTGTGAAGGTCATGCAGCTATTAGTAAATTTGAGATTAAATCTCTGGTCTTCTGCCTGTAAATACAGTGACCTTTAGAACACTACAGGATTGTTTTTTCATATCATTTTGAGTTCTTCTAAAATATATTCACATATATGTACAAAATAATATGACATTACTTCAATCTAGTTAATCTGTTCCGATTGAAAGTAGTCTCTGGAGAGATTTCATAAACACTGTTATGTTCTGGTTCATATAAAGCCAGTAATTTTTAAAATAAGTCCTCAATGCCAAGTTTCCTGGGACCAATTTCTTTGCACACTTTGAGGCAGTACTGTGGAATATATTGAAGGTCACATTTTGGTAACTGCTTACCCTTTCTTCTTCCTATAACTATTGCTGGTTTATTTCATTTAAGCTTAGAAGTTAGATTCTGAGAGGTTATGTACGCATACATCTAAAAAACAAGGCTTAAGTCATTTTTTTCTAGTTGGGGTAAGAGCATAAAGCTTTAAGCAATAGAAACTTTATTAAATAACAATTTATTTGAAAAACACTTGTTTCAAATCAAAAGGCGTGTTAAAGAAAATAATAATGGCCATTTGCATCATGTGTTCAAAAGCTTATATCTGTATCAAAATTTCACTAACCATAGCTTTTCTATTTTTGTAACTAAGCTATTTGACTAAATACCAATTATTTGGCAAGCAAATTGGAAAGTTCAATGCTGTTTAAGAAGAAATATACTATAAACACCAGACAACAATTCTGTTACAAGATTTTATGAGCATCGTTAGTTAATTAATTCAACCAGCACTGAATGAATTAATGTGGTGATTTGCCTCCCTACTTTGCACTCAGAACTGGGCTGGGCTCATGTGGTAGCAGGCAGGTATGTGAAAACAGAGTTGCAAGAAAACAAACGCGGTAACAGAGATGTGAAGAAGACACTGCTACTTTTCAGGTCTCGGTAAATGAATTGGCTTTTCCCATGTGCAGCCCAGGACAAAGATATTCCAGATCCAAGGACAGCACATACAGTGCTACAAAGATGTGCAGGACCTTAGGGTTCAAGATTTGGGGAGAAACTAGAGCACTTGGCATGCAGGAATTAAGAAGGGCAGTGTGACTTTTATATACTACAGGCAAGAGGGGTCCTGTGGAGGTGTGCAGATGGTAAATTATTTGTATTGGGGTCTAAATTTATTCAGATTTGTTCAGATCTGAGGAGAGGGGCAAGACATGGAAATGTAGATTTTAATTTACTGTGAATCTACATTTTAGCTGGTGACAAAAACAAAGAATAACAAATATGCCAGTTAAAGGTAATTTTATTTTGCTTGGTTTTAAAATGTCACACATTTGAATCGATTCAGAGTTTAAACTCCCTGATCCCTCTCTTTAGAAGTCTCCTAACTATGTCCTTAGTTCTGGGTTTGCCTCTGGTAGCAGGACACTGGAGCTTCTCAGACACTCAGGGATACAGGTCTCCAGAGAGCACGCTTCCTTCGGAGTCCTTGCCAACATTCCTTGAGATAGCTGTGCTGATATGCATTGAAGCGTGGCACATTCTAGCCTTTTTGTAATGGGATAGGTCAGAGTGTGGGTCCCTAGAAAATAGGGGAACCCCACCATTCCCCTCAAATCCTGCAAAAGGGGGTGAGGAAGGGTGCCCACAGAGCAGAAAGCACAGCATTTGAGGCACATCACATAACAAAGGCAAATTCACAGCCCCTGCCTTCCTGAAGACAGGAGCTGCTTGGAAGAAGGGTGCTGCCTGGGGCAAATTGTGAACTGGACTGTAAGAAGGTGTGTCGGCAGAGTGACACATGACAGAGCCAGGGGGAAAGCTCTGATAGTGCTTACATCAGCAGCTACAGCCCGATGCCCACCCTGAATGCCCGAGCTTGGCCGGGAAACTCTTATCCTAAACTCTTATCCCAGCTAAGATGGCAGCTGAAAGAGAGTCAGAGACACTGAGAAGCTGACAAAACTGGCAGACGCTGACACACCATAGGAAGAGCTAGATCTTCATTCTCACAGGAATTTCTGAGTTAAGCCTTTAAACTGAGTGTGCTGAGAAGCACGAGGGCTGCCTGTAGGTCTGTCGGCAGGTCATTCATAGGTCTGTAGGTCCACTGGAAACATGCTCGGCACTGCTCCTGCACAGAAGATGGTGGCAGAGCTGGCAGTGCTACGGGGGACCTGCCTGGCCAAGACACAGATGCACTGATAAGCTGGTGGCTGGAGTAAAGGCAGCTCTGGAGGAGAGAAACAGATGCTGTGAGAAGGACTCAGGCTGGTGCACATAGACTCCTAAGGGATGCTTGGAGCTGAACTGGGACCAGGCATGCTCCGCTGTACATTCTGTGTTTCTGAAGGACAGCATTGTGAAGTGGTATATTCTGAGACTGGTTTGACTTGGCCGAGGGAAGCAGGGCTATTAATTTTGGGGTGTTTTTAAAGGGAATAGGACTTAACGGCAGAAGGGCACATATGCTCTCTCATGCTTGGTACAGAGAAGTCACTCTCTGTGTGTGGTGGCTCTTGGTTTAGGACATTGGAGCTTGGGACAAGCTTTCTCTCTGGGTTTTTGGCATTTGGACGTTCTGGGCCTCTGACCCTGCTCCCCGCGTGGATAAGAGTGTTCGTGGGACCAGGAGATGCTGGGCCCACTAGGGCTTGGACCCTACGGAGAATGGAAGTCCACTCCTGGAGGCAGAGTCCCACACAGGGATGCACGCCTCCTCGGGCCGCAGATCTGGGGCAGCATAATCCAGTGCGGCATGACACCTGGTCTCCTGAACCACTACATGAAGACAAAAAGCAGCACACCCCAAACCCTGAAAAAGAAAACTGCTGCAAGAAAATGGCAATTTGTGGATTTTAACCCACAAGCGCTTATTCCTAAAAGGATGGAAATCTGTTTGCATGAACAGCTTTAGAAACAAATAAGGAAGTAGGGTACTTCCACACATGGTTGTGGCTTGCAGTCTTTGGGAAAGAAAAAGAAGTTCTGGGTCTTAGAAAAAAAAGACTTGAAGTGGGAGTGCTCTCAGTGCCCCTAAGGTTGGAACCCCGTTAATAAAAACCTGTTCCCTTCAACCCAAATCATTAAGTCATATATAAGGGTGCCAAGTGGCTAAAGCCCAGTTTGCACGGTTACATTTTGAGGTACCATGCCCCTGACTGCCTCAATCCAATCCACACTACACCTAATTTGCCTGTGCCCCCAAAGCTTCCACAAACTCCCAGGGGGCAGGTAGGAACTGCAGGTGGCTTGCAGCCACACTTGGACCATGGGTAACTGGAAGGACCATGCCTTCCTCTACCATGTCTGCTGGTAGCAGTTCAATGCTGGACAGGGGCCTTCTCAAGAGACTTCCAGTTTCCTCAGGCATAATCAGGAAAGCAAGGCACTAATTCTAACTTCCCCTGATTCCTCAAAACCTATCTGTGTTGTCCCCATCCCCAAAGGCGCAACCATTGGGTAGGAGCTTGGAAACCCACATCTCGACTCCTGCTCTTTTCTTTTCCTCTAGGTTGCGCTCCCAGCCCTGGGATATGAACTGGGAAATAAACATTCCAGTGTCAGAAGCTGGCTTAACATCTTTTCCCCAGTAAAATAGATGGATAATCATTCACTTACGTAAATTATTCATGTAAGCGAAACAGCAATCTACGCCCACAGGGAGGTGCGATTCTATGGTGCTATTAGGTCTGGCTGGACCAAAAACAGTGTGTAAAGGCCAAGTCTATAAAGCAGTATTTCTGAATCCAGAAAACCTTGTTTCTTAAAAAAGCCAAGCATTCAAATTTTAAAAAGTCCCTTTGAAAATGAAAATAGTACAGTGACTTAAGAGCTCATAAAACTCCCCTAATCTCGGGGAGGGGGGTAGCAGGAAGTGACTGGAACAGGAAGCCAGCAGCAGCATTAGCCGTGAGTTGTTAACACGGCACGCCGGAGAAACTGCACCCAGATGAAGACATATGCATCCAAGCTGAGGAGAAGGGCAAAATCTGAGTGGTACTTAAAAGGTGAAGTTGACAGGAATTGGTGACCAATTGGATGTGGAAAATTGAGGCCAAAAAAAAAAAATTGAGGATTAGTTGAAGGTTTTTATCTTGACAACCTGGTGGGTAACAATACCACCAGTTTTAACAAAAGACAGAGAATTGATGGATGGTTTGGGGAAAGAGAGTAAAAATGGCTTAAGTTCTGTTTGGAGTAGTTACAGCTGGGGGTCTACACTTAGAGTTGACAGTATGTGAATGAACGAGTGTATCACAGGGATGGGGAACAACAGTCAATATGCCGGTATTGGAAGTTGGCTTCTTTATTCTCCAAGTAAAACAGAATGCAAAACCGTTCATTTAAGTGAATTATGGGGCTACTCTAACAGTGAAACAGCAATCTATGCCCACAAAAGAAAAGCAACAAAAAAATGATGTTATGCACATATTTCCAAAAGCTCAATCATGGACTATTAAATGCAAATTACATGGCCTTTATTGTTGCATCCTAACATTTACTCAAGAAATGCTTCCTAGGGAGTGTCTAAAATAAAACTAAATAATAGGTCTTTTTCCTTGTATCCTTCACATTAATAATTCACCGAAAAGGCCTAAAAACCAAAATCATCATAATTTAAAGCAATTCATTAAAACCTGCCAACAAACTAAGAATAAAAGTCCAAAACCTAAAACTCAAAGTGAGAATGAGTTAACACTAAGTAGAAAACCAAAATAAATCAACATTAGGCTTTTATTTAGTTCTTCTTTGAAAATCTAGGGCTCCTGTGACAGGGACCTGAAACCAGCAGGTCAAGATGAAATCCGCAGTGTCACACGGGGAAATCCACAGTGTCGCTCTCCTGCCCGGCAGTTTAGTTCCACCACCCTGTTC
>PVKM010013910.1:0-29688 GCA_004027735.1 Carollia perspicillata | reverse complement strand
TTCAATTTTCTGTGTTCTGGTTGTGTTATTGTTTATAAATATTTGTTGTCCTTAATTTTGGTTGTGAGAGGAGGTACAGTGTTTCCACCTACGCCTCCATCTTGGCCTGAAGTCCTGTGACTGCTTCTTGACCTTTCCCTCCTGCAGGCACACACTGAGGTGACACAGTTCAGATCACATGTAGGTCGCTTGGTCTGGGACCCCTGAGCCTCCGACTGGAGGGGGCGCAGCCTCTCTGGCATCGGCCAGCCGTTGGCCCACTCCCTGGAGTGTGAGTAACAAAGGGCAGGTCCACGTGGCCGGCCTACGGGGTGGTTTGTCGGAATACCATGAACACTCGAGCAGCTCCCTGGGTTGGGGCTCCTGCGCTACACACCCACACACACGGCACTTCTGTGAAGCACAAAGGTGGTGCCCAGGTCCCTAAGGCAAGATGAACTTTCTCAGGGTGGTGCGGGGATACATGGGCAACCTCCTGGAAAAGCTGGCACTGGATCCGAGCCTCACGTGATGCACCAGAGCCAAATCCGAATGGTCAGGGAGTTGAAGGGAGAACCAAATCACCCAAGTGCCAGGAGAAAGTGTGGCACATTCCTCTCTACCCTTAGGTTAGGGTGACACTTTTTCACAACTGGGTGAAATCCAGAGGCAATAAGAGACCTGTGGGCTGACTACATGCAAGTAAAAATGAGGATGGCCTTGCACACACAGCAGCAGCCCGGTTCACAGCCAGCCTGCGACCGGGAGACTGTATTCCCCAGTGGGAACCACACACTGATGTTTCTCTTCTTTTCTTTACCCTCTCGCTAAAAATAAGTGAGTAAAATTTTTTAAAAAATGGAGGAAAAAATAAAAAAACTCAGTGAAAAATAACAAGAATAAAAAACACACAGAGAAAGAGTCCTAAAAACATGACCTCGTTGTAGTCAGAAAAATATAAATGAAAACTATAATGTAGACAGGTTTCACCTAATGGGTTGGCTCCAATTACAAAGCTTAAGGTGAGAGCAGGCACATGGGGGGACCCCCGGGAGGGTTTGGAGAAGCTGGGGGAACCTAAGAAAACACTGCCTCCACCACCTTCTAACCCAGCACTCCCTCTTCTGGGGAGTCACTCTGAAGAACCCCCCAAACAGGAAACCGGAGCACAGTCATGCTGGCAGCACTGTTTGGACGCAAGGGAGAGGGGAGCAGATCAGATTTTTTGTCCTCACCTGAGGACACTTCATTCACTGCTGTTAGGGAGCAAGGAGGAGGGATGCCCTGAATGGCCTGGCTCAGTGGGCTGAGCACTGGCCTACGAATGGAAAGGTGGCTTTTTTCCTAAGAAAAAGGTTTTATTTATTTATTTTTTAGAGAGAAGGGAGGAAAAGAGGGGGAGAAACGTCAACGTGTGGTTGCCTCTTACATGCCCCCCCCCGGGGACCTGGCCCACAACCCAGGCATGTGCCCTGACTGGGAATCCAACTGGTGACTCTTTGGTTCTCAGGCCGGCACTCAATCCACTGAGCACTGAGCCACGCCAGCCAGGGCCGCTTGTTTGATTCCCAATCAGGGCACATGCCTAGGTTGTGGGCCAGGTCTCCAGCTGGGGACATGTGAGAGGCAAATGATAGATGTATCTCTCTCACATGGATGTTTCTTTTCTTCTTTTTCTCCCTCCCTTCCCCTCTCTAAAAGTTAAGTTTGTTTTTTTTTTAAAGAGGAAAGGGGACGGAGGGGAGAGAGAGGGAGAGTCACTAATTGGTTTCCTTCTCACATGCACCCTGACCACAAATCAAACCTGTAACCTGGGTGTGTGCCTTGACCAGGAGTTGAGCCTGCAGCCTTTCTATGGGACGATGTCATACCTGAGCCACACCTGCCACGGTGATCAGTCATTTTAGATAGAGCGCCACACCCTGAAGAACCAAGAGGACCAGCTCCATAAACTGACACCAAGAGATTTCCAGAATACAGTGAGTGGGAGAGGCAAAGGGAATAAGGGCACCCTAGTACGCTATCTTTTGTGCAAAGAGGGAAAGCAAAGGGGAAACCTATGTGTACAGCAAACGGGTGGGAACGAGGTGGGAAAAATGGGCTGCGGAGAAACACAAAACGAACACAAGCAGAGAGAAAAGAACCTCTGTGCTTCCTCACACACCAACCAACCCTGTCCACGGGGCATTGGGAACACCCACCTGCATTCTCGCATGCTGACCACCAGGGGCGGCAGGCTGCAGACGGTACTGCGAATGTGCCCTGGGAGCCAGCCCACCGTTTGCACAGTGCAGCAGGGCAACCAAAAGGATGGAGGGTTTGGCAGGCACACAGGAGGAGTCTGTGCAGGAGCCACAGACTCTGTGGGAGGCTGAGAGTCTGCACTGGCAGTGCCAGCTCGGGCTCTTCTCTCTAGGAACACAGAATGGAAACACCACTCCCAGCTCCGCCGTCTGCAGCACCTGCGCACAAGGCTGCAGCAGGCACATGCAGGCCTGCTTTCTGAGGGCCCCTCCACTGAAACGGACAACAGCTCCATGGAGAAATGGCCAACTAGCAGCTGGGATGAGGACACCTAACTGTGCCAGAAGGTGGGAAAGTCATCCATGAACAAGGTCGGAAACCAGGCCGAAGGGCCGGGGACGGAGTCTGGGCTGGTCAGGTGCTCCGAGCGAGCAGCGCTGGTAAAGGAATACAGTGCAGCACGGCGCAGCACCCCAGGGTCCCCTCACGGAAATAACCCCACGAGTGAAAGAAACACGGTGGGAGGATGGCTCTTCCCACAGAAGGCCAAGTCAGAAACACAGCAGGAATCGTGCAAGAGAGGTCGCCGTTTGGGGACATATAGTAACAGACATGTCGAGCAAGAACCGTCAATGGACGCTAACACTAGAGGTGCATGACCAAAAACAGGAAAATTAAATAAAGTTAAAGAAAGAGGAATGTGTCTGCCCATGGGACACCCAGGTGCTACCTGGACAGTTGGGGGGGACAGACCGGACAGCTGCCACCTCAGCCCGAGGGCAGTGCCGGCAGTAGCAGGCGGCCTGCCCTGTGGCACTCGAGGACCAGGGCCCGTGCCACCTCCCGGCACAGACTGAGTTTGGCTGCAAACCAAGGGCACACGGCCGCATCAGTGCCGCCGAACCCCACTGCACTGTGCTACTC
Source organism: Carollia perspicillata (assembly GCA_004027735.1). NCBI lineage: Eukaryota > Metazoa > Chordata > Mammalia > Chiroptera > Phyllostomidae > Carollia > Carollia perspicillata. The sequence continues at coordinate 26,541 of PVKM010013910.1, read as the reverse complement.
TGAGGGTTCGGCCAACTGTGCACAGCCCTGCCAGAGGAGCCTTGTTTTGAGGAAACGCACTCGGAAGTGTTTCAGAAGTGTTTTGGGGTGGAGGGGCCTCATGGCGGTTCAGGAAAGTGAGAGAGAGTGATGACGCCAGGCGGAGAGGCTGGTTTGGGGAACTGGAGTCCGTAGGAATTCTGTGCACTCTTTCTGCAGCTTTTAGGGAAACTTAAAGACTTTTTCAAAATAACAAATTGGGACAATGACAGCTCCTTGTCCCGTGTGTTGAAGGGCAGCATGCTGTCTGCGGGCGGCACGGCCCGAGCATAGACAGGGGCGGCTCCTCTCACGACCCAGAACCATGGCCTGGCCACGAAGGACCCTCCCCCCCCGCCCCTCCTGCTTACCGAGAGAGCTGCCGGCTCTGTCCCCCTTCTTCTTCCGGCTCTTCCTGCTCTTGCCCCTGGGCTGGGGGGACTCGGCCAGCTCCAACTTGCCACTGGGCGAATGCTCACTGGGGCAGGGAGGCTCTGCGGGGCTGGGGCTCGCCTTCCCCTCCTTGACGTGGTTCAGCTGCTTCTTGTTGTTGTTGTTGCTGTTGGCTTTCCTCTCCTCTCTCTTCGGCTCCACCAGGGGGCTGAGGTCCAGTACTTTAGCCTTTGGCTCAGTCTGGGGCCGGGGTCTGGGCTGACCCTCAGAGGGCCTGGGGGGCTCTGTGGGCCTCCCACCTGGCTCGCTGCCAGCCTTCCCAGCCTGTTTGGGCTTCTGTTTGCCGGTCCCCACCTTGTGGTGACGCATGATGTCCAGGAGAAAGGACAGCGGCTCCTGCTGCTTCCCAGTGACCCCCTCGGGCAGGAGAAGTGTGGAGTCCCTGGGGTCCGCCAAGTCCCCGTCCATCCCCAGCCCGGGCTCCGTGTGGTCGGTGTGTCTGGACGGGGAGGGAGGGGAGGTTTCTGGTTCTTCGGTCGGCTCCAGGGAGCCATTGTGCATGTGTACAGGGTCAGGCCCCGACTCTGCTGCTGCCTGCAAAGGCCCCGCCATCACGTCCAACTTGGGGCAGTCTTTAGTCGGCCTCTCCTTTTTCTTCTTCTTCACAGCACGGAGCTTCTGTAGCTCCTGCAGCCGCTGGAGCTCCGCCGTGAGCCGCTCGTCCTCCTCCTGCTCCTGCCGCTGCTCCTCGTGGGCATGCACATGCTCCCGGGCCCTGGCTTCCGCCTCAAGGCGCGCCTTCTCCTCCAGCTGCCGGGAGAGAAGAGAAGGCAGCTCAGACAACAGTAAGGGCTCTAAAAATGAACGCACATGAAAAAACTTTTTAAATGGGTCATGAAATGGGAACATGAACCCTGAAAGGGTATATGAGCCAAAAGCTCTCATTAAAACATATGTGTCCCAAGTATTTTACACATACATTTACTTTATTTGGGGAAGGGAACAGTTAAAAAACTACTCATGGCCCTCGACCTAGTACCAAGCACATAAAAGAAGGTGGAAGCAGCTGCCCCCCAATGCCCCGGCTGTGGGGGTGACAGAGCCAATGGCAGGCTGATGGTGCCCTGCGCACACCTTCCCAGGTGCAGGTGGAGGCGTTTCCGTGTGTGAACAGGAAATGAAGAAACGTGCACTGGAAAACGTGAAGCCCCCTCAACCTCCCTGGCAGATCAGCCAAACCCAAACCCGCAATCTACTGCCACTAGACTTCCTTCAACGCCACAAGGCAGAGAGATCGAGACCAGTTCTGCTGTGAGAGTGGCAGGAAATGAACGTTCTTTAGGGACCCCTACCCCAGGAGCATGGAGGAAGCTGCTCCTTCTCTTTAGAAAGCAAACCGAAGTCCCACAGAGTGGGGCCTGGACACCCCTGTCGCTGACCCGGCCGGGGGCTGACGCCGGGAAGAAACTCTGGCAAAAACAATCTGCACCGGAAAACATGGGGTCCTTCCACGGTTGAGTGACTTCTCACAATACTTTAGTAGGCAATCATTTTTAAGACACGATTTACTTGTTTTTTTAATTAAACATAAAATTATGTCAAAAACGTAATAAGAAGTTTTCAGAAACGAATCTCACGATGCCAGTGGCAGCTATCAGAGGCCCGCGCTGCATCCACTAAAGAGAAGCCTCCGTGGCAGCTGGGGTGCCCTGTGCCAAGCTGGCTGCAGCCTCCACCACTCAGGGCTGCAGGCAGACCCACCGGCAGGTGGGATCCACAGTGGGCTCAGCACTGTCGTTGGGTTAAGCACAGTCCACCAATGAGACGCAAGCCGGTCTGTGGGTAACTCTGTGAAACGGGGTGCTCGGTAGAGAGCACAGGGCGTGAGTGGATGCTGAGAGTGACCATTGTGAGCCCGAGGGGCTGTGGCATCAAGTCTGGACCCAGACTGGCTCACGAGGACAGAGGCTAGGAGACCAGGGCAGCGAGTGCCCTAAAAAGCACCTGAGCCAATCCAGGAGGTTCTAATAACTCCACAAGGATGTCTCCAGGCCTGGGGACCACCCTGGAGCCCCCGACGCTGTTAACACCTCTGGATGGAGAACATACCTCCTCCCCACTCCTGTGGGGCTCTGCAAACTAGGTCTTCTGGGGGGCAGAACAGGTCTCCCCCAAAGTCCCTAATCAGCCCCGAGAGCCAGTGCAGCCTGATTTCGGACTGCAGCACCGACAGGGTCTGGAGGGGTACGCCACTGAACAGAGCAGCCACAGCTCGCTGAGAACCACCCCTGCTGTGGTGCAGTGCGCTGCAGGCACTGGGGGCTGCCCTCCCTCACAGGCCAGAGCCCTCCAGCCTCCCAGGTTCCCTGTTAGCCCAGGTCTGCCTGCTGAGGGCTTGCTCCGAAGCCAACACCCTGAGGTAGTTGCACCCAGGAAGCTGTCTGGACCTGATGAGGCCCAGGGCTCTGTGGGAAACCACCAAGGAGAGCCGGGGGGTCGGTCCCAGAGCAGATGCCGCTCCCGTCACTTCCTGTGTGAGCATGGAGGGAAGGATACAGTCTCTCAGCTGCAGTCTTGGAGCATTCTGCTCACTCGCTGGGCCACAGATCAAGTCCTATCATAGCCCACGACGGGGCAAACATGCTTTTGTGAAATCCCGGCCCTGTGCGGCGGTGGGAACCACCCAGCACTGTCCACAATGCCTGTCCCCTCACTCTGCCATCCTCGAAATCAGTGCTGCATGCTGGCCCTCTTCCACCCAGATGGTGTGGCTGTGGATGAGACAGGAGCTGGAATCACTGCCATGCCAAAGGCCCTGTCCCTGCCTTCTGTCCAAGTCACTCCACCACCATCTCCAAAAGCCCACTGCCATCGCCCTCTCCCTCGGCTTCCCTGGGCACAGAGGCGGAGGCTCTACAGCCCATGCTGGCCAGCATGACAGCCTAAAGGCCTGTGTAGGCCCACTGACGTCACAGGCAAGTATAAGAGCTCCCAGCCCCGAGGTCCCGACTGCACAGGAGCAAAGGCAAATGCAGACACAGACGCGGGCTACCTTTCTCTGCTTGTGTCGTGCCCGCTTGGCGGCACGGGAGCTGCTTGCGGGCTTGGCCTCGGAGCTGTTGATGAAGCGCAGCAGGTCCTCCACCCGGCGGTGGTCCACCACGCTCTCGCGCTCTGGCAGCTGGTCTGCTTTCTTCGGCTGCTCCTCCTTCCTCTTTGTTAGCCGTAGGCGAAGCTTTTCCCTCATTTCTGCATAATTTCTACTTGTTGGTGCAGCTGGGGGCTAAGAGAGTTAGAACATGACTAAATTAAGCTTCAAGTTTCAATGACACTGAACATAAACTTCAGACTATTTCTAAAAATAAGTGCTTCTTATTACTCAAATATATGCTCACCATGAAAAATAAGGAAATAAGAAAAACAACTGGCAAGGAAAAAATGTATATATTCATGAAACAGCTAGAAAAGTACGTACAATTATGCACAAAAATAAATGGTTTTAAACTGAAAAGAAACAGTCACAGACGCTGACTAATCTGCTTTCTGGGAGGTGCAGTGTGGTGATCTTCTCCGTCAGGGAGTGAATCCGTGCACCAATTTACTCATCTGCAGGTTTCTCTCCAGTGCCGAAAAGGAAACGGTCTCCCCTGACCCCCCCCGTACCAGAGCTCCTGAGTGACCACTGCACACAGGTGCAGGTGCGGGGGACACGGGCAGAGTTGCATCGACGGGAGAACAGCCCGCCCTCCCCATGGCCACCCCGGCACCAGGACCGGTGTCTCCTCGGGAGACAAGTGGCTGTTCTGTGAGACGCGAGAGCACTTGTGAGCCAGAGCCCTTGGTGCAAAGAGCAGTGCCAGCCGCCACTCATACACTGTCAGTGTCCCTGTGCAGCGGTCACCTGTTTGGCCTCCCCCGCCGCCTGCGGCTGGACACGCAGCCTGCCCCCACCCAGTCGACTGCTTTAAAACCCAAGCGCACCAAGGCTGCGCTGGAACCCTTACAGCTACATCTTTGGGCAGATGTTTTCATCACGCCCTCAGGGTGCAGACAACTTGGAAGTGCCCACCCCAGAGTGGGCACACAGGTGCGGAGGGACACTCAGCCGAGCACTCACCCCGCCGTGCCCGAAGAATTCACAGTAGCAGCAGTCACAGTATTTGCCCTCCTTCTGGTTGGTGGAGGTGGAGGTGCTGGAGCTGTGCTCCGAGCAGCTGTCCTCGTCGGCACTCTCGTCCCCGTCATCCTGCTGCGGGTCGTAGACGCCGTTCTCGCAGCGGTGCCCTTCGCAGTCAGGGTCACTGTGAAACCGCACACAGGCCTGTCAGTGCGCAGCACGCCCTGCCGGGCTCTGCCCCTCCGACCGACGAGAGCAAGGCAGCAGGCACGCAGCCCACACGGACACGGGGCTCAGAGTCAGGGAAGGCGGGGGTGACTGGGTGAGGCGGTATGTGTGGTGGCGGTCACACCTAGAGGGCCTCATCAGGCACACAGTCTCTCCAGTGGCCGTCGCTACCACTTCATCCTGGAGTGGGGGGATGGCTTTAAACAGGCAAGTTCAAAGGTAACAAATACTGTCTTAAAAAAAAAACTGTTGAGTGATGGCTGTACTGTTGTACTTAGTTTAATGTGCAACAGATACAACAATTTAAACCCCCCAGGGCCCACCCTCATGCTGCCAGGGTTGGGTGGGGCCTACACATGGTGGCAGGGGGGTGGGGGGGGTTGCTTGGCTCTGCCCAGACCTCAGCCTCTGACAGGCACCCCCCCTCCGCCATCTCACTGTCTGTCATGCCCCATGACATTGGGGATAGGGTTCCTATAGCTGCTGCCCCCTAGCATTAGGGGGCATGGCACCCCACTTCAAAATGCCCTGGCCTTCTCCTCTAGGACCAAGGCTCACCTGCAGACACTTGGAGGTGCACTGATGGAGCCATCTGTGGTGGGGGGCGGGGGTGCCACTGAAGCAGGACAGAAGCCCTTGCGTGAATCCCCAAACCCCGGGGAAGGGGCCGCAGTTTTGGGGAAGGTGGGGGCTGCGAGGTTCCCCAGGTGAGGTGTGGAGGCTGGAGAGAGGGCGGCAGGGGCGAGCGTGGGGAGTGGCGCCAGGCCCGTGGGGCTGCTCCTCGGGGCGGCCGGCACAGCGTGCCTATGCTCCTCCTTGCTGATGCCATGGAAGACCTCGCCTGCATGGGAGACAGGTCGTAACAACAGCTAAGCCCCACACACACTTGTGCTCCTCCAAATTCAGACTTTTCACCAATTTTTTTTTTTGTCTAAAATGTTCAAATCATAGACAATTGAAGGAAACAGCACAAAGAACACCCAATACCTTCCCCCGGGACCCACCACCAGCTAACATCCTATCCCATGCCCTTTATCTCTCACATGCACACCCCACCAAACGCATCAGCAAGAGCCCAAGAGCAGGTGCGTGGCGCTGTGACCACCCCGCCACGGTGCAGTGGACGCCCACCACCGACAAGATGTTCTCATACGTGGACGGCCCCACTCAGGGGTCCGTCTTCACACACATTCTCTACACTTCTTTCCCCAGCCCAGCCTCTTTACCCTTTCCCCTCCCTCTCACCACACTGATGCCCTGCAGGGACAAGCCCACCGCCCACCAACCTGAACCTCCAGCCTTACTCGAGGCTGAGCTGAAGTGCCACGGGCATGGGTCCTACCCAAGTCCTGCTGCACCCTTTCTGCCTGGAACCCAGGAAGCACCTGATGTCAGTTTGTTCTGCAGTGGCATCCAGACAGGTGTGCAGGGAGCCAATTACCTATGGGTGCTGCTCCCACACAGGGGGACCTGCCTCCTCCACGCTGACTCTGTGGCCCTTAGCACTCACTGTGTGTGCGCACCTGGACGGCCACCAGCCTGCTGGCTCAGGAGGCTTCCTGCTTCTGTCACTCTGCTCACATGGTGGGCGACAGGGAGCTTCTCACTGTCCGTCAGGAAGGTCCCCCACCCCCCACCGAGCACCCGGACTCCCGACTTCAGTTGTATGCGCTAAGCTGTTCCATTGCTCTCTGCACTGCGGGGCCCCCATGAGCCAGCTCCCAAGTCCCCTGATGTCAGCCACCGGCTGATAACATCCCTGCTACCAGGCTCTTGGCACGGCGCTCAGAGGCCAGAGTCTGGCAGCCACGCTGCCTGCACACTGGCAGTGCCCGCAGGTTTGCCCCCAGACGCTGCTTTCAGATGCCTAGCAACCAACCTCTTGCTCACACCTGCAGGTGCAGAGGCGAAAGGCAGGACCTGTGAGGCCGAGCCCCAGTGGACCTTACTGGGACAGTGGCATTGTCTTGGGCGTGAACACGAGGAATTACTCTACTGCTCGCCCCTGGCCAGGCTGGTGAAGGGCTGTTACAGAGAACAGTGAGCACCAAGCCCGCCCGATGGCCCGCCAGCTGCACCTTACCTATGGACGGAGGCCTCTTGGATGACACTTTGAATTGGCTATTGCTCGACTGCACTGTGGTGGCTGTGCAGGACACAGAGGAGGTGGCTGATGATGTGGCCATCACCACTTTGTTTGCTTCCATGAAAGCATCTTGGAAATTGTACAAACATTTCTTTTTTGCAGCAATTTTTTTCTCTTTACAGTCCAAAACTGCAGGTGTTCCATTGCTCGATGGAGGCGGGAGGGCGTCTGGTCTTGTTTCTGAGAGCGTCGGCCCGAGTATGTCACTCCCTCAAGAGAAGAAAGGGGACGTTAGGCTTTTAAGAAAAACACTGTATAGCTCTAACTTAAAGGGAGTCTGAAGGTTAAGCCCTTAACTCTGGGGCTGCTCAAAGTAGGGCCCTGCTGGGAGGGGCCTGCTCCACTACTGTTTATGTGAGGAAAACCTCCTGAGCACCCACTGTGTGCCAGTGCCTGTGCTGGGTGCTTTCCAAGAGTTACTTAATGCCTTACAACTACTTCTGAGCTTGGTGCTAGTACTCCCATCCTGAAAATGAAGAAACTCAGGCTCAGAGAGGCTAAGCAACTTGCCCAAGGTCACACAGCTAGAAACCCTTTCCAGGCACAGACCAGGTGTCCAGTCTAGCTTGCTGTTCTGACCACATGCAGGGGCTGGGCATGGGGCCACCAGGAGCTCTAGCCACATGACGACAGAGAGGAGGCTCAGGGGCCCGGCTGCTGCGGTAATAGCTGCGCCTCCATGGCCAGAAGGACAGGCTTGTCGGTGGGACAGACCCCAGGGAGGGTCAATGCAGAGGCAGAGGGGAGGAGGGTCAGTCACAACACGCCAGCTGACTGTGGCCCTGTAGTCCCGCCTGTGCGTGCACTGGGTCGAGGTCTGGCTGTCACCACCACTTGAGAACCACAGGCCGAACACCAAGCCCTGGACATGAGACACTAAGCAACACTGGGGAAGCAGAGACCCAAAGTCAGCTGCTGGTGTGGCCTGCTGTGCTGGCAAGCAGCCCCAGAGCCCCGCCCACCAGAGGCTGGGACCCACGTGGAGGGGTGGAGCAGGAGGACAGGCCCGAAGGGCCACCCTCGGGAGACAGAGGCAGGGGAGCAAGCAGCCCGGGCACAGCTACACCAGGGCCCCGCCCCTCTGGGGCTTCCACGGGAGACCACAGCGACAGACAGCCATCTGCTCTGCTCAGTTCATTGCAAAACTTGAATAAAGTTTTAATAGGTTCCTTACCAGAAATTGTATCTGGCAAGAAAGTGCCAGGACTCCAGTTCTTATCATTCATCACTTCTGATCCCCAAAGACTTATAAACTTAGAACTATTCCACTCTGGAGTAGTCCCAAAACAGCTCGGGTAAATATGGTCTTGAAGAGATGCATTGAATACCTGATGCTTATTTGTGTGATTCTGAACAGGTGCTGGCGGTAAAGCCTACAAAAAAAAAGTTCTAATCACATATCAAAATTAATATTGTTTCCCTGTGTAGTTAAGCTGCAGACAGACATGACACTCCTGGAAACCCTGAGGGACAGGCTTGCCGTGGGCGGTGCCTTGGTGGGACACGGCTCACAGTCAGACTCCACCCAGAGGGAGACTGCAAGAGGCTGACGCCTCAAGGACTTCGTCTCACAGACCTGGTGCTCAGTAATGGTTAGCACAACTCCCTAGTCCCATTTTAAACTTGACGTTTTAATGATCACTCCTAAAAACTCAACTGTGGAATCTATGATAAAAAATGGCAAAAACTCTTAAACGGTACTCTCGCGTAGGGGCAGAAGGCAGACTTCCAGGAAGAACTAGGCATTTCACGATGCTGGAAGCCCCCCGGCAAGGCCCTTGTCCAAGGGAGGGAGCCGAGTATCCTCCCGTCCCTGCCCGCCGCCCAGCCTCCATCCACATGGCAGGGACTCGAAGCCGGGGCCCGGCCCTGTCCTGCCTGCTCACCAAGCCCCTGTGCAAACTGGCTTCCCTTGGTCATCGAACTCTTAGCTCTTCCCCGGCCTGGAAATTCACTCATGCCGAGTGCGTTCTAGTGGGTGCTGACCGGCGCTTGGGACCCCACTGACTGAGGCTCACCTTTTAGGCCCAAGTGCCTCTTCCTCAGAGAAGCCACATTGACTTTGTCCTCACCACCCAACACCCACACCAAAACACAGGCCTTCCCTCAAACACAACAGAGCCACCCTTTCCCCTCTTGGCACTTACCGCACTTCCAACTACCCACTGATTCAGTGAATGCCCCCAAACTCTGTGAGCTTCATGAGAGAGTGGGCTAGCGGGATCCCTGCTGCTGTCCTGCCCACGGCTTTCCCTGGCAGGCCTACGCCCAGGTATGGCCCCCTCTAGGGAGCTACAAGCCTGGCATGTGGAACCCTGCCTGGTTGTGCCACCTTCTGTGACACAGGCGAGCAACAAGTGCCGTTCACTCACATGGCAGGGCTTCGGGAGGGTTCCCAAGAGCAGGTAACGGTTTGGCAGAACCCTGGGCGCCTGGCTGAAGCAAGGGGTGGGGGAAAAACAAGGGGGACCAGGCACGAGATGGCCCATGACCATGGACAACTGTGTCCTAGGCTGATGAGCTACAGGAGCAAAATGACAGAGGACTTGGTACTTCTGTGCTGAGAGCTGGGTGCTGCAGAGGGTTGTAGCGCAGGCGAGGTGACCTGGCTGGGTGAGTACAAAGGTCAACCTGGGGCAGGGTGGTGGACGAGCCACAGGGGTACAGGATGGCACTGAAGGCCATGTGGGGTTGAGAAATGGTGATGTTGTGGAGAGCAGGAGGTCAGAGCTCTTGGGGCCACAGCCTAACTGGACGCTGAGGTGGGAAGGGCTGTCTGTGGCTCCACCCCGGCAGGTGGTCAGTGACGGAGCTGGACGTGCACTCTGGTCCCATTCTCAGCCTTCGGGCTACAGACTGAGGGATTCAGATGTCAGCTCTCCCTTCCACCAGCTGTGTGACCTCAGGCAAATCGCCCACTCTTTCTGAGCTATAGTTTCCTTGTCTAGAACGCAGAAATACCCACCTCCAGGGGCTGTGGCAGGAATCGAATCAGACAACGCGTGTCGGCTGGTTGGCACGCTGCTCGGCCCAGTCAGCCCTCAGCAAGCGTCGCAGTGGCCCACTATGCCTGCGCCACACCGCAGCCCCCCACACACAGCCCGCACCATGCTCGGGGCTGGCTGCCCTCCGCAATGCGGCCGAGGGCACGGTCACTCCATTCGGGCTGCTCAGTGCCCCTGCTGACCTTGATGGGCCTGGGGAGGCACAAGTGCAGGGGAGGTTGGAACGAGCACACGGAACTCGCACGTGGGAAGAAGCCGATCTGGACTAGCTGCCTGGGGAAAGGCAGGAGCCTGAGGCGGCAGTGCCGCGGGGACCGGCGCAAAGAGGGAGGGGACCTGCCTGTCTGCAGATGGGATACACAATGACAGCTGCTGTGCTAAGGTGCTGGTGAAAGGCAACGAAACCGAAGGGTTCTTAGTCTTGAAGACCGGCTGCGAAGGGGCAATGATGCCTGACCAGGGAAGACTGCAGCCCCCACCTTGGCGCCTGCTCTTGGAGGTGGCTCCACCTCCAGCCCAGCAGGGTAGGCTCTGAACAGCAGTGCCTCAGGGACTTCCTGAGCGCCACCTACCCCAGACATGTCGGGAAAGCCTGGCTAATAGCCTGGACACACCACCCACAAGTGTCCAGAGAGCTCGTGCTGACCCTTTCAAACCCTGTCCCCACTGGGCCTCCTCTGCAGAGCCACCCACTGCCCCACAGCCAGCATCTCCTCCCTGCTGCCACCCCTCCACTCTGCCCCTGTCATTTCTAGTAAGGGATGTCACGGTGCTCCGGTTCGTACATCAAGCATGTTTCTACCTTCTCCTCAGACTGTGAGGGTCCTGAGCACAGGGACGGGCTGGCTTCTTCTGCCAGTACAGGGCGCAGGGCCTGGCACCCACTGCATGCCCAGTGACCGCTGAGCAGAATGCAGCCTGGAGGGGTGAGGGGACACAGTCGTGAGACTGGGACACAGCCAACGTAAGCTAACGACTGCACTCAGTTCACACCCCTCCTCAGATGCCAACGGACTCAGAATGGGAGACCCAGCGGCCGACTTCAAAGGGAGCGGGGCCGTGACAGGCCACAGCTGGACGAGATACCGACTGCCCTTGAGGGCTTGGGGCCACCTTTGGGGAACTCGGGTGCCTGCCAAGCAGGCCATTTTGGGGCCATGCCTCGGCAGTGCAGCAGAGATTTCAGCACGAGGTGAATCCCTCACTGTGGGAACGCTGCTGGCTCAGAGCACCGACTCCACATAACCATCCACGCCGCATCCGTGACACACGGCTCAGAACTGCTCTCCCCTCTGACACAAAGGGACTCAAAGGGAGCAAACTTCTGCTTTAAACGGGAGTGCCAACACCCAGGCACCCAACCAGATAGATGCCTTCCTGAAGCCGAGGGGTCCTGTGGGAGTGGAGGGCCCAGCCTGTGATGCCCAGGACTCACGGTCCCACAGCCCTGGCTGGTCGAGGATGCCTGCGTGGAGGGACTGCCTGTGCTGAGCACCCACCCGGGGGAACTGCAGAGGCAGGAGCATGAGCCTGGGTCTGTCCTCTCTGCAGTCCTCTGCACCCCTGCTGGAGGCAGTAACGAGGCAGGAGCACCAGCTGCTTCTCAGGTCAGAAGATGGGCGCACGGCCTCTGACAAAGAACACAGGCCACAGGTCACACGGGACCCCAAGTGCAGCCGCGGTATCTGCACACCCGAGGAGCTGTCTCTCCTCCAATCCCCACCTAAACGCACGCCTGTGCCACACCTGGCGCCATGCAACAACTCTGCGGTGACTGGGTTGCAGTGGTGCACGGGGCACTGACAGCCGAGGGTGGCCCACAGCCCCTAGGGGCTCCTCCTGCACTGGACTCAGTGACGGCAACCTGGAGACCACTCTTGAATGGGGCCCCAGCTACAGCGCACAAAGCAAAACATCCCTCTACCCTGTCCCTAGACAATGAACCAGCACGGGGACGGCTCCCCAGTGCATTTTCCAGAGAGAAGACACAGGACTTAAGGCTGGAAGCCTTGGGGTGACTCCGGGTCTGGCCCTGCAGTCGGGGCTGACCACTTCTGAGCCTTGTGGCACAGCAAGTGACACTTCATGTCTGCTCTGTGAGGTCACATGTGCCCCACCCCCACTGGGGCTGCCGCACAAAGGGGGACACTTCGCTCTGGATCCCAGACTTATGGCACTAACACCTTTGCAACCAAGTGCTGAGGCACTGAGAAAGCAAAGGGACCCACATATAAGGCAGTGGTGAGTGTGTGGCAGGAGAACTCAGGGCCAGGTGGAGGGCCCAGGCCTCTGTCCCCCCCGGACGCAGGAGAGCTGGAGGCTGTCCAGAGGAGCTAGCAGGTCCAAAGCGGGTCGCACCCCCCCGGGTGCCTCGCGCCGGCACACGGAAACCCTCTCTGGAGGGGAGGCCTCCTGCTCCGGCTCTCTGGGTTCTCACAGAGTGAGATGAGCATGACCTCACAATAAAAAGTTGCCACCACATAAGGAAACAGCATGTCAGCCAAAACAACAAACAGACTGAGGTCCTGGGCTTCACTCAGACACAAAATAGCTACACGCATCCATGACCTACCTAGCCAGCCTAGTCATGACCCTGAACCTGTGCACCTGATATATGTAACAGTATTTGAGAGAAGAGCTGGTTTGTATCTCTCAGATCAGCTGCGACCTCTGCCGGGTTAACTGGAACACTGATGCACAAAGGTTCAGAGTGAACTGGGTGACAAGGGGGAGGAGGAGGAGAGGGCTTCAGAACAAAGAGCGGAGCACAGGCTCCTCACAGTTCAGAGACATGGTAGCAGGGTGGTGGGAATGCAGGGACAGGACAGCTGGACATGGTCACCACGCTGAGGGCTCTAGTGGACAAAGTGGACAGTATGTGAGAACATGTGGGTAACGTGAAAAGAGATGCCAGGAACAAACACTAAGCAAGACGCGCTTTCAACGAGCTGAGCAGTGGCCTGGACACGGTGGGAGTCGGCGAGCGTCGGGAAACGCCGACAGAACGCCTCCCAAATGAAAGTGCGAAGAGAAAAAACAGATCCACCACCACGAGCACCAAAAAGAACAAAGCATCCAGGAACTGCAGGGCAATTTCAAAACATGCAACATACGGTCACGCCAGAAGGAAAAGAAGAGAGCAGATGGAAGACATATTTAGTCATAATGCTGAGGATGTTCCGAAACTGATGACAGACACCACACCACACAGCCAGGAAGCTCACCAAACAGCAAACACCCACAACCTACCCCTTGGCATGTCATATTCAAACTGCAAAACAAAAAGTAAACCAAAACAAAAAAATCTTGAAAGCAGTCTGGGGGCAGGAGAAGGAAGGTGTCCCTGCACTTTTAAAACAAGGAGAACTACAGAGGACATCAGCAAGAAAAGAGTGAAGTCAGCAATGCATAAGTGTTGAAAGAAAACCCCCGCCAACCTAGAATCCTGTATCAAGCAAAATTACCCTTGAAAAGTGGGGGAGAGGTCAAGACTCCCTCGGACAGATGCAACCTGACAGAACCTGTGGCCAGCAGGCCCGCCCCAGAGCGGGGTCCGCAGTGCCACCGGGGTTCCCTCAGGCCGGACGGCTGGGCCTGCAGGAAGAAAGGGGAGCAGCAGAGAGGAATCGAGCACAAGTGACGTGCAGCCTCTGCTTCCCCCGACCACTCACTGGTCTGACGAGCGCTCAGCAGGTGCGTTCGCAGTGGGGCTAGCAGCAGCGCACTGGGTGGCCGTGGGTGAGTGGAAACAATGATGACACGTCTCCAGGGATGGAGGGAAGGATCAGGAGTGACCTGTTACAGGCACCCACGCTGCACACAAGGCAGCACAGTGCCATCTGAAGGAGACTTAGATTAGTTAAAATGTATACTCCAATGGAATTTTTATACCTTTTAAAAATAGGGATAAATGATATGCTAAGAAAAGAAATTAAAATGCTCAGTTAAAAGTGGAAAAGGCATACCCTGGCTGGCGTGGCTCACTGGATTGAGCACTGGCCTGTGAACCAAAAGTCACCAGTTCAATTCCCAGTCTGGGCACATGCCTGGGTTGTGGGCCAGGTCCCCAGTAGGGGGTGCGTGAGAGGTAACTGCTCAATGTATCTCCTGCACATTGGTGTTTCTCCCTCTCTTTCTCCCTCCCTTCCCCTCTCTAAAAAATAAATAAATAAATCTTAAGGGGTAAAAAAAGGACAAACTGTCAGAGGGGATAAAAGAAAACAAGACAACTATTATATATTATCTACAAGAAACCTATTTTAAATACAAAGACACAGACAGATTAAAAGTTAAGGGTGGACAAGGCTGGACATGCTAACTTGAAGCTTATCTCAATCAGAAGGAAGCTAGAGCAGCTTCATGGACTTCCAAACAAGGGAAGCTGGCACATTACACAGCCCGTTTTCCAAGGAGATGAAACAGTCTTTAGCATGTATATACCTAACAAGAGAACATCACACCATGTGGGGCAGAAATTGCTGGAACTGTGAGGAGAAACAAGATTCCACTGCCATGGTCGGAGATGCCAACACTCCTCCATCAGAATAGACAGACCCAGCAGGCAGAAGGTCAGCGAGGACGTGGTCGCACTCAACGGCCCTGCCAACCGACCGCGCATAACTGGCGCCTGCAGACCACTTCGTCCACTAGCAGATTTCGCACTCTTCCCAAGTTCCCATGAAACCTTCACAAAGCCAGACCCCACTCCAGGCCACAAAGCAACCGTAACACGCTGAAAATGATCGAAACACACAGTTCCCAGAACACAATGGAATTCAAGTAGGGTTCAGGAACAGAAAGGTAGCTGGGGAATCCTGAAATGCTTGGGAATACCCCGCCACAGATTTAATTTCCCTTCTAACATTTTATTACTGTATTTTCCTCCTGCAACTACTTTTTAACTTTCAAGTAACTTTTACCTCAACATACAAATTAAATGTATCACTGACATGGAGACATCTAAAAATAAAAAGAATATTCAAATTTTCCTAGTCATGAGAAAGTAAAATTCTTATAATACTCACCCCGAACATTTTAGGTACTCAGTATTGACCCACAACGACCAAAGCACAGGCCACTGACAATGAAATTACGACAACGACATCATGTCTGAACGGCAATACCTGTCATCCCAGTGGAGCAGAACCCCCGAAGGCCCTGAGAACACAGACACAGAGGCAGGTTGGAGTGCCTCTGTGTGCACAGCCACCCGCCACGCTCAGCACGCGCCATCTGCATCCCAGCCGCACCCAGCACATCTCCGAGAGCAGCCCCGGCTGCTCCGAAGGAGTGCACCGATGTGCGCCCTCCCTGCAGCCAGTCTGCTCTCTCAAGCCTGCTTCTGTCAACTTCTGTGAACACCTTGTGCATTTAAGTCCAGATGCAGCCACAGCACTCAACTGAGTCAGATGAGCTCCGATCAGACAAACTCACTCTGCAAGACCTGGTAAGGGACGAGCCATGCTTGTTTGGAGAAACAGTCTAACACCAGGTGCAAGTGAAATATTTTGCCAAATGCATCTCATTTTTCCAGATAAGAAAGGCATCAGCTAATGTGTTTTACATGTGTCAGTAAACAGTCCTGACAGGAACAGTACAGTGGATGAAACAAAGCTTAACAGCTTGTCCTCGGAATCTGCCTTTCTACCCGCCAATCTCCCACACCCACCTCCAAGAGGAAAGTCGTCTACTAGGTGTCAAGTACAGAGACTACAGACACAGACAGTGCTCCCCCAATGCTGGTTCCCCTTTGTCCTGTAGACTACCTGCAACATCCTGAGAAAAGGCTGTGAGTCCAAGGAAGGTGGTTTTTAACTACAGTGTCCCCATGCCCTTTGGGAATAAACCAGACTCATGACTTGAAGAAGAATTTCAGAAACTCCTGACAGCACCTACCAGTGAGAAAGACTGAGAACATTCTGTGCTCTCTCCTCAGAACAGAGAAAACAAAACTCTGTTCGGGTGAGAACAGGGTAAGGGCTTCCCCGCCTCCCACAGCACCGGGGGAAGAGGCTGCACAGGCAGGCTGGACTGTGAAAGCAGCCCGGCTTCGGACACAGTGAGGCTTCGCTTAACACCCTCGGTAAGTTCTGTGACTTCAAGCAAAACAATGTCTAACACAGCCAATTTTGCCACAAGTGGACTGGCATAAGCAGGAGTCAGGGTCCTACAGCATCTCATCATCAATCTCATCGTTACAACGGAACGATGCTGAACAAAACATTACTGAGGACCTACTGTCTGTACCTGAAAACACCATTTGAATTTTCAACTAACAAAGGCATCCTTCAGTGCTCAGACTGAGCAACATTCAACCCAACACAACTTAGGCATGAACTTGGCCATAGTTTCCAAGCACTTGCTGCAACCGAACATGACCGAAGGACTCAATTCAATTCTCAAGCAGCAGTGTTCACCCCCGACCTGCACCCCGCCCACCTCTGCACAGCGCCCACAGAGCCTGAAGAGCCCCTCCGTGACGTGCCCTCCCTTCCTATCTCAGCTGGTCACTACTTTCCATCAATAAGTCAGGAGGATTCAGCCAGAATTCTGTGTTTGTTTAGAAATGACCTTGACCCAGAATGACTGACAGTAAAAATCAGGATGTACAGTGAGACCTAATAAAGCGAAGTTCAAAATGGCTGGAAAGGCTGAGCTGTCTGCGGCGCCACACAACGAGCTCCACCTAAACCCTGGAGAAGCTGGGACAGTCAACGTGAGCATGGGGACCCACGAGGAGGCAGGTGCCCAGAAACCGACGTTTTTGGGATCCCCACACCTGCACTGGGCAGTCTTGGCACGAGTGGTCTCATAGGCTCCGTCCGGTCTGCCTCCTGCTGCCGCCCTCAGCCATGTGGCGTGGCCACCCTCAGGTGCACTGCGCCCAGGGCTCCTCCTCCAGGCGTGCGTTTCTACAAGCCCTCCGCTTTTCTGAGTAGAGCATGGCTGTTTCAGACACGGGAGCCCAGCTGATGTTCAAGGGCCCCCTGTCCCACCCCCAGGACAAGCCAAGCCCTCAAAGCGACAAGGGCAGTCATCCCAGCTATGACCCATCATCTGAAGAACCTTCCATTCTAGTGAATTCTGAAGGAATAAACCATGGCCTCTGTAACTGTTTCTATAATGTAAAGGTTGGACGTTTCAAGAGCTTAAGAGCTAATGGGAGAAGAACATACTGGCAGACCTTCCCGTCAGGGCGGGCGCTGTTCTAGACAGGCTGCCAGTCTATGGGTTTCTGTCTGCCAGGCCCTCTCTACCCCGACTTACCTTACTGTGTGTGAAGGGGGGTGCCGCGTACAAGGTGGGGTGGATCAGAGGGCGAGGCAGGTGTGGGACGGTGTGCAGGGGCACGTGCCCGTGGATGTGGGGGTAGAGGTGCAGAGCGGGGTGCGTCGGCTTCTCCGGGCTCAGGAACTGGTGGCCAGGCGGAAGGGCTCCGGCCGTCATGGCCGACAACGGCAGTCCAGAAGCTTCCTGTTTACAGACGTGGCATTCGCAAGTGTTTGCAGCTTGTTCGGCCTGAAGGAAAGAAGTACCTGCTTATTCAGAGAGACGGAGATGTGGTGCAGCTCAGGTCAGAAGCACCCTGTCAAACAGGTACACAGCAGGGACAGCCTTGTCCTGACACCTCGTTGGCTAGGGCCCTGCTTCTGTGGGAAACGAGGGACCTGAGAGCCCAGGACTGCAGGAACCTGAAGAGAGGGATGCACACCCAATTCCCCAATAGCTATCTGCATCCTGGGCCCATCTGTGCAGGAACAAGGGACTGGTGACGAAGGCGGAATGGCCCAGAGACAGGATTTCCGCTTAGCTGGAATGAAGCGTCAAGCTGACACAACTGTCCGAGGCTCTGGAAATCAACCGAGGGGAGATGGCAGCTGGGAAGCATTCACTCGTGTGCACTGGCAGGGACCAAAGGTGGGTAGGCAGGAGCCTGCTGCCTGGGGCTCTGTCCCCGCCGGCTCCCTACACCCCTGAACCACCACAAACACAATGAAAAAAATCAATGGCAGAATGCGAATGGCACCTGAAATCTGTGTGGCACAAGAAAAACCAGCGCAGGAGGAAGAGGGACAACACCAAGTGACAGAGGCAGCAGCAGGGGCACCGCTGCTCAGCACATGAGGTGGAGGGCGCACACGGGAGGCCGACTGAAGGAACACGAGCTTAGCGAAGCTGAACAGCAAGTCGATACATAAAAACCAACTGTACAAGTATTTTCATGTTACCAACAATCAGCTGAAAATGAAAATGAGAAAACACCATCTACTATAGAATCAAAAAACATCTAAACTTGCCCTGGCTGGTGTAGCTCAGCGGATCGAGCATGGGCTGTGCACCAAAGGGTCGCCAGTTTGATCCCCAGTCAGAGCACAGGCCTGGGTTGCAGGCCAGGTCCCCAATGGGGTTGTGTGAGAGGCAACCACACATTGATGTTTCTTTCCTTCTTTCTCCCTCCCTTCCCCTCTCTAAATAAATAAAATCTTAAACCCATTTAAACTTAAAAATAAGTTTTAAAAATGTGTTCAAGGCACATCGACCAGAAATTTCCTGAACTCAGAAATTAAAGATGATTTAAGTAAGCGCAGAGACAGAGCACGTGCACAGACCAACAGGTTCAGTTTTGTTAAGACTGAATTTTCCCCACATCGATCTGTATCACCCCACTGACAGAAGACTAGGGCCAGAGAATTTTGCTGGATTCCACCGAACGACTCAAGAATATTCAAGAATTCAACAATCTCTACAAAAACCCAAGCAGGACCCTGACCAGTGTGGCTCAGTGGGTTGGATGTTGCGGCCCAAGGTCACTGGTTCGGTCCCCAGTCAGGACACAAGCCTGGGTTGCAGGTTCAGTACCCAGTCAGGGAGTGTAGTGGAGGCAACCAATCAATGTTTCTCTGCCTCTTTCTCCCTTCCTTCCCCTCTCTCTAAAAATAGATTAATAAAACCTTTTTTTAAAAAAGTAAAAAAAAAAAAAAGCAAGCAGATTTTTTGTAGAAGGTAACAAGTCAATTCCAAAACTTCCACAGAAATGTAATTTCGAGAAAAGCCTGCGAGCTGGAACACAGGTCCTCCCCGACTCCCACGCTCGCTGCCAAGCCACCTCCCAGGCCACTGTGGTGGAAATACCATGGGCAGGTGAACTGAGCGCTATCATGGAGCCAGGCCCACAGGGGACCATGCCTCACCTCACACGGTGAGCAAAAACCAAGTCAAAGGAGCCACAGACCTGACCATGTACGAGCTAAAATACAGTGGCGTATCAGGCAACGTTTTCCTGGATGTGACACATCAGAAGGATGTTTCACAAAGAAAAAAACCTGGTAAACTGGAATGTATCAAAATGAAAAACTTTTGCTTTTCAAAGAGCACCGTAAAAAAACAAACAGATATGCCACAGGCCAAGAGAAAACACGTGTACATCACACACTTGACAAAGGACTTGTACCAGCCCACGAACACCCCATACAACTCAGCGTTGAGACAGAAAACAAACGAGTAAATGCCAGGCTGCCTGACTTGGCCCACAAGAAATAAGACAACTTGAGCCCTCCAGCAGTTGCTGTGCCTCATCAGGCGGGCAAAACTCCAAAATGGTGACACGGGCTCCTCCACGGGTTAGGAGAGGCCACTTGGCAACCCGCCCTAGGGACGTAGCTACTCATGCACGCGCATCTGACAGGTAAGGTTGCTTATAAACAGCTGATGAACAGTGTCCATCAGCAGGGGGCCAAAGGGAACAAGATACAACTGGGCCGAGCCGGCACAGCGGACCACGGGCCATGGCAGAGCGCGCAGATGCATGGTGTGCACAGCCCGCCAGGCAGGGAGCAGATAGGAGTCTGCATCAGGACCGAGCCTCTGTGTTCGAGTAAGAATGCACACACACCTGTGTGTGCATCAGTGAGCGCTGGGAGAGCGCAGTGTGCAGCGCTGGGGGCCCATGGGGCCCATGGGGCCCATGGGGGCAGGGGGCCAGGGGGCCAGACAGGGCAGGTGGGCAAGCCAGGGGAGCAGGGCTGCTCGCCGCCACCTTTGCTGCCAGGACCAGATTTACAGTGACTACTAAAATGCATTGTTTAGCCAAGCATCCGGACTTTCACTTCTTCTTCCTTTCATTTAAAACTTGCTTGAACATCTGTTGTAAAACTGTGTAAGAAAGTATAATTGTCTGGTAAGATACTCTCACCTTTGGGTAACAGAAAAACAGCTACCTTCCAGGGTAAGAAAGCTCTTTTACAAAACTGACCTTTGCTGAAATCTTTTCATTCCACTATTTTATTTTATTTTTAAAAAAACCTCCCCTTGGTTTCTATACAGAAGAAATCTCCATGTCATCTAAATGTCTACACTGAAAGGGGTGCTGCAAAACCAGGACGTTGCAGCCAGAACATAGGTGAGAGAAAAAGGCTCAGAAGGGCCCCCCTCGTCCTGGGGTGTCCTTGGTAAGGGGCTGCGGCTCCCCCCAGGGCAGACCTTCGGAAGTTGCTCGACGAGACCTGACCCTGCCTCTCTACCCTCAAGTGTGGGGAAAACAGACACAGAGCAGGGCCCTCGTGCACTGGTGAGGTGAAAGTGGTGAAGCCGCACCTGCTGAGCAGGGTAAGATGGCGGGGGACTGTCCGCTTTGCTGTCCTCTGTCCTGGGGTTCCCTTTCCCCAGGGCCGTGCCTTCCTGCAGGGCTCCGGGGGGCTCCCCATTGCTCCCGCCATCCGCCTCGTCGTCGTCAGCCTCTGAAGAGCTGCCACTGCCGCTGCTCACCTGTGGGGACTTAAAAACAGGCAGAGCCCCATGAAGAGCCCCACACCTGGCTGCTGCCCTGCGCCACTGGTGTCACGACGACATCGCCATGGCCATACCTCGTCTTTCAGGGCCATGTTTTCCCCGCCACCGTTTAACTCGCTGTGGAGTCCATTCATGCTGGCCACCACCTCTGTATCGCTGTAGTTATTCAGTGGATAAATGTCAGCAAACTTGGCTGATAACGGAGCCACATCTTCATCGTCACTGCAGCTGAGACAAGCAGAGAGGTCGCCGTGAGCCGCTTACAGGGGCTCAGACAACACCCCCTGACTCCGTTCTCTTTCCAGAGGCTCCGCCCTGAGCACCACTCCCACCTCCTGACATCGCTTAGGAGCCTGAGCACAGAGCGAGGCCCGGCTGGCTCACTCGTGCCGGCTCGGGGAGGAGAACACACTCGGAGGAGAGACACGAAGGGACCACGACAACTGGACCTGGACTAGGCCTGTGCCACTTCCATTCCACCTGGAGTGTCCTGGGGGACAGTGTGCTCTCTGCCAGTGCCTCAGGTCATCAGTGTTTGTCTTTAGGACCACCATGGTTTCAGGCACAGCCAGCTGAACAAAACTGTAACGGCACTTCTGGGACAAGACACTAAACGCGTGCTGCTACTGGAGCAGCTGTGCTTGTCAGTCACGATCTTCAACGTCTGCTCTCCCAACAGTCCTATGCAGTGGGCAAGTGGGACACTCAGGAAAGTCACATGGGCTGGTTTCAAGGCTGTCGCTTACTCGGGCCACTTTGAAACGTATGATTTTCTGGTATGTGACAAGAGTTGGCACGGCGACCTTCAGTGTGAATAGTTTAAGGCAGGACCCCAAATGGATGCCCGCAGTCGGCATAAGCCTGCCCCCTCTGCGTCTGTGGCCTTAGCACCAAGACCTCCAGGAGGTGACGCTCTGGCTTCAGCAGTGTCCAGAACTGCCAAACTTGGGCATCTTTCCCATTTTTAAGAAAATGAGATGCAACACATGACAGGCTCTATGATCTAGGCACAAACGGCACCAAGGAGGCACAAACGGCACCGGCCAGGTGAGGGCTGCTCAGGGTTCCCAAGGACCCCTGCCCCTGAGGTGATGGGACAGGTTACCCTGGCCAGGGCTCACATATCTGCTCCCCAAGTGGCAGCATCCCCGCGCTTCATTGGGGAGGTCCCCGAGCCCCAGACATGTACTTCCAGGTCATGTGGGACACAGAAAAGCAAACCTTTCGATGGGTTGCCACCATGATCGTCCAAGTCCTTAGCCGGACACGGGGTGAGTGTGGCCCTGCCCTGACAGAGGGAGGTGAGCCCTGCCTGCACACCAGCATGTTTGTCCTGCCTGGCCCTCATTCATCTTCCATTTCTTTTCAGGTGATGAGCAAGCGTCAGAGTTTGGCATTTCTGGCTCTGTGGTTAGAAGGTTCCTTAAAAGAAGTGGAGGGCCCGTCTCAGAAAGCACCGTGATGTCGGCACTTCTGCGGACGCCACTGTCCGTCTCTCCTCGCTGCACCACTCACACCTCTGAAACCTCCTGACCAAGAAGCAACTCACAAAGCTGGCGCAGGACCGCTGTCTGTGAGGACGAGTCTGGGATGCTGCTGGATGGTGACTGGGGAGCTGGAGCCTGACCCCGAGCTGGCGGACGACACGCTGGGCGGGCGCATCTCCGACACACAGTCGGGAGCAGGGCCCACTTGGAGCGGCAGCTGGTGGACGTGGGTGTCGCTGGGGACGGGGGGGTCCACGATGCCACAGGTGAGGATGTGGGAGAGGCTGCAGTCATCGCAAGCACACCTGTTTGGGAGGGGAACAGTCACCGAGACAGACAGGGCCAGACAGGCGTGCTCCAAAGACCTCGGGGCTGGCTCACCTTCTCCGGTAGTGGCAGCTGGGGCAGTCAGGCACGCTCAGCCGGGACGACAGCACCTGCCTCACAGCGTCTGTGAAGTTGTTCTCACCAGTGACTGCTTTCTTATTGGCTAACTAGAGGAAATAATAAAACAGGAGGTTCACTCTGCAGGACGAGTCTCCTGTTAGAGACTGAGCTCATTTAGAGACTGAGTTCACCGCTTCCTGAGGTTGGACAGGGTCAAGAGAAGGGGTGGTGGGCCAGGAGTCTGCAGGTGGAGCCACACGGGCCAGCGATCAGCCACCCTGGACAGGCTCCTCTGGTCGACACCTGCCCCACGCTGCCCCAAAGCTTACCGTGGGCCAGCACTTACTGGGCACCCACAGCAGCAGAGAGATGAGTCACTGACCCCAAGGGGCTATGGTTCGGAAAGAGGAGACGGGCAGGAAACTGAAAGGGGAGAACTCTGGAGTCAGAGAGGTTCGTGCAGAGAGCTGCTTGGGGCCACGGAGCCCAGGCCTGAGCAAGGCCAGGAGGAGGCTGTGCTGGCAGTGTTGTCAGAAGCCAGGGGACAAGTACCAGCGAGGTATCCCTCTGACAACTCTTGAAGGTCTGCTGACCCTGGGCTGAGCAAGGTGGAAACTCAGGGTACCAGGCTGAACATGTGGCCTGGCGGGTCTGCGGGCTGGGCTGTGCACCCAGAGTGTCCGTGAGCTGACAGAGGTTTGGGTGCTGGGCATGCAGAGGGCAGAGGTAGGTTGAGGAACTCAGCTGTGAGGAAGGGTGGCTGGAGAGGACACCAGTAGCAGGGAGGAAGACCGGCCCAGACGAGGGGGTCTGGGAGCTGTCTAGGAAGTAGCACCCAGACCTGACAACGACTAGGTGAGCCCCTGGACTTCAGAAGGAACTGGGACCAGCCTTGACCATGGGACACTGGCAGCTGGAAGAGCCTTCTGGCTGGATAGAAGCCACGTAGGGAGGCTTGGGGGATCAGGTATGAGAGCCGGAGACTGGGCCCTCTGTCTACCTGTGGTGCCAGAGGAGACCACAGGGGTAAGAAGGCAGGTGCAGGTGTGGGGGCGAGGCCAGGGGGACTCAGAAAGCCGGGGAGCAGGAGCAGCATGAGGACCAGAGCCGAGAGAAGCCAAGTTTCCAGGAAGCTGAGTGTCCTGAGGCCGCCACAGTGAGGAAGGACAGGCTCCAACTCGAGGGAGGTCAATGAGCTTGGTGGCCTCACAACCTATGTTGCCCCACGAGCATGAACTGGACATGGCACCACCACCCAGGAGGGAACTATTGGACTCGCTAAGTTGGTCTTCGAGGGCCACTCGCTCCACAGTAAGCAAGGCGCCAACCCACAGCCTCACCTGCTCGTCGAGGAAGCGCCGCTGTCTGAAAACCTCCCAGTCCTCCGTCAGAGCGCGTGGCTTGGTCTTCACCATCACCTAGTGAGGGAAGCGGCAGAGCAAGGCACTGAGGGCCAGGAGGGGCTCCCGGGGCCTCTCTCTGGGGGACATCTGGGGTGATGCGCACGGCAGCACAGCCAATGTCGCCGACACTGTGCACAGCAGCGCCTGCTGACTGACTCTGCATCACCGCAGACACGGTGCCCACAACAAGAGAGAACCAAGGGGGTCAGACAGCATTGCCAGCGCGGGAAGCGAGTACCAGTTGCCCACTGAAGGCCTGCGACGTGGCCCACACATGCTGGACGCACAAAAAGAGGGTGACGGACACTGCCCATGAGGACCGCAGGTCAAGAGGACAACCCCGCGGGCAGGTGGCTGGCGGCCGAAGGCTGGGGGCCGGGAGAGGAGGGCAGGAGGGTAGACACGGGGGGTGAGCCCAGAGGAGTGCTCGGAGGTGAGGTGATGCGTTTTAGGTACATGTACTTTACCATAATTAATAAAAACAAACTGAGGGAAAATTAAGAATGAGCTACAGGCACTATCTTACTTTGGAGGATGAGGCTATGAAATGAGATTAAATCTTGATGTCTTATATACCTTCTTCCCAAATATATCCAATTCTACCGGCAACAAAATACTCTCAATAAACCCTTCAAAACAAGTAAAGAGTAATTTCGTAACATAAAGTTCACACACCTAAAAAGAATTTTCAATGGTTTAAACAGCTAAAGAAACTGATGTTGACATAATTAACAGTGAAAGCCTCACAAATCCAGTTTCATAACATGCTCCCACATTGTAGAAAACATACAGGTTTAAGCTCATTTGAGAGCAAAACAGAACAAAAATGACTGAGAAGTATGCATTCAGTGCAAGAAGCCAAAAGAACATAAAACAAGAAACCACCTAATAAGGTAGAAAGGACTTAAAAGTAAAAGCCATAAGTATTGGGAAAACAGAGCCGCAGACGCTGGCGCTGCAGGCTCCTCCCAGGCTGACCCGGCAGGGGAAGGCCCACAGAAGCCACGGGGAGAGGGAGGACTGCAAGGGGAGTCTTCGAATGCGCATAACCGACTCTTCTCCCACCTCGGGAAGGGCTGCCAGCAGCACTGTGGGCTATTCGGCTGGGCTGGCACAGTTTAAAAAGCTGAGTCACCCAGGAAAAAGCTTTTCAGATCTCCCTTGGCAATGCAGGCTTCTCCTGAGGTCGCAGCAGCTCTGCGGGCACTCTGTGGGGACGGCAGGACAGCAGGCATGCTGCGCTCTTATGACCTTTGCTGGACAAAGTGCTCTCTCTAAAGCATGGTCACGAGAGGCAGCCCAGGAGGGCCACGGTGTTCTCATTCCCACACCTCCCCGTGAGCACACGCCAGGGCTGAGCCTTCCACTGAAATGCTGTGGACGACTTCCCAGGTAGAGAGCCATTTGTGAACTCACTCATAGAATCAAGAGCCCAGGCAGGCTAACAATGCAATGCAAACTGAAGAGGCAGTAAAAGATGAATAGTCCTGCCCTAGCCAGGTGGCTCGGTTGGTTGGAGCATTGTCCTACATACCAGAAGGTTGCTGATTCAGTCCCCGGCCAGGGCACATGCCTGGGTTGCAGGTTCGATCCCTGGTCTGGGTACACACAGGAGGCAAACAATGTTTCTCTCTCCTCCCCTTTTCTTCTCTCAAATCAATAAATATACCCTTGGGTGAAAATTAAAAAGGAAAACAAAAGCCCTATAGTCCTGACCCTCCTGCCTGTAAAACAAATCAAGACCCAAAATTTAGCGGGGATTTCTAGCAAATCCTTTATGGAACTGAAAACTTAAAGTATTCCCCAAAACTGAAAAACATGGCAAGTTTCTCAGTTTGTTCTCTGAGACTAGCACAACCTCCGTGTGAAACAGACAAGCCCCCAGGGACAAACCCTCCACTGCACACCCCAGTTCCCGCGATGCGACACGCTGCTGAAGCAAGCAATGCACTGCCGCAGACCACAGACACAGGAACCCCGATCAGAACATCAGCTAATTAAGTCTCATAGTGGATTAAAAGTAATATATCAAGGTCTAGTAGGTTTTTTAAATTTTTATTTGAGTTTAGAGAGAAAGGAAAGGAAGGAGAGAGAGAAACATCACTTTGTTGTTCCTCTTATTGATGCATTCATCGGTTGCTTCCTTCATTCCCCCTGACCGGGGATCGGCCCCACAACCCTGGCATACTGGGCTGACACTCTAACCAGCCAGACCTCTAGTAGGCTTTAATCCCAGGGACGCATAATGCCTGAAAGTTAGGAAACCCAGTCTCTTAAACTGTTTGGAAATATATAAAAGAAAAAAAATACAGTCAAATTCAATATATATTCTTGTTTTTACAAAAATAATGAA
This sequence comes from Carollia perspicillata, assembly GCA_004027735.1. Lineage (NCBI taxonomy): Eukaryota > Metazoa > Chordata > Mammalia > Chiroptera > Phyllostomidae > Carollia > Carollia perspicillata. Next base: position 216 of record PVKM010013910.1, on the reverse strand, counting down.
CTTAAGCTAGAAAAAAAGTAAACTTCTTTTTTTAATGTATTTATTTATTTATTTTTATTGATTATGCCATCACAGTTCTCCCATTTCCCCCTTCATTCCCCTCCACCCTGCACACCCCCTCCCACCCACACTCCCCCTCTTTAGTTCATGTCCACGTATCATAAGTTCTTTAGCTTCTACATTTCCCACACTACTCTTGCCCTCTCCCTGTCTATT
>PVKM010013909.1:0-29696 GCA_004027735.1 Carollia perspicillata | reverse complement strand
CTCGGCTTCTTGCTAGTTTTCCCAAGGATTGGGAGTTACTTCTTTGAAATGTAATAATCCAGAAAGATAGCCTCCCTATCTTCTGGTCTCTGTGGCAGGGCAGGAGCCTAAATTCCATAAGCACCAATGACCAAATACAGACAGCCTAGTGAAGAACCAATCTTCCCCTTAACTTTCTCCAGTGCTTTTGCACTGCTCACCCCAGTGCTAAAGAACTCTTCCCTATTTTGTTCAGTGGAGTTGAGATCAATCTTTCTCCTTGATTGAAATAGCCCTCCTTACCTGTCTAACTTGTCCAGTGAACTTTTTCTTCAACATAACCAAGAAGGGAACTTTAATCTGCCATTGATGGAGTAGATTAGAAATCAGGAAAGATTTCTGGTGTAGGTATTGCCTGAGTTTATTGCCCACACTGAGGACTGCTGTGAAAATAAGATATGATCTTTCCCTCAAGAAAGTCTATTAGATAATGTGTGGGTTTTTAACTTTCCTGAAAGAGAAGCAATGATGTAGATTTTAAATAAAATATTGCCTAATTCTACTTCAATACCTTTGCTCAAACCATGTAACTATTTTGCATTTTCAGAGTTGTCTTGATACTAGTAATTGTGTATCTTCACTGGTGGATATGCATTTATTTTCCTCAATATATAAATTGGATATTTAGACTCTGGCATTCTAATCATGCTACAATGACTTTTGACAATAAGAAGATTTTGAACCATGACTCAATAATCCCAGCACAGCAGACTTTTAAGAATGAGACAATGTTTCTTGAAACTAAGAATCCATTCTTTAATATGAAGTTAAACCTGTTTCCTTAGTAGGTATTAATGTTGAATTTGGAAAAATACACCATACTCAAGTTGGTAAGAGATTGCTATGGTCTGAACTTTTGTGACCCCCCCCACCCCTGTCACATGTTAAATCCTAGTGTACAAGGTGACTGTATTAGGAGGTAGGTACTTGGAAGATGCTCAGGTCATAATCGTAGAAGCCTCATAATTGGGAATAGGGCCCCTATAAAGGACAAGCTATAGAGTTCCCTAATCCCTTTCACCATGTGAGAACCCAGTAAAAAGGTACCGTTTAGGAAGTGGGCCTCATCAAATGCTGAACCTGATGGAATCATGACCTTGGATTTTCCAGCCACAAGAACTATGGAAAAATAAGTTTCCGTCATTTATAAACTACCCAGCTATGGCACTGTGTTATAGCATCCTGAGAAAACTAGGACAAAAGTGTTTTTTTTTTAATATTAATGAGCTTAAAAGCAAATATGTGTTATATTTTATCTACTACCACTTAAACATATGCCAAAATATTTATATTGTTTCTGTTTGACATATATTCACACTCACAGTTTAGTTTTGCCATATTCCTATATTCTTGAATTAAAACTTACTTTTCTATGATGTATTATAAAAGAATATTTATAAAGTTTATTTCCCAGTTTAGATTTCCATATTCACCAAAGTATGTAATTTTTATATTCATGAGAGTATATAATTGGTTTATAATATTTTTATATTAAGTTTCTTAAACTGTGAGTTTCAGTGCTAGGCCAACATTGTGAAATACATAGGGAAATTTTCCATTACTCTCTGTGATGGGAAGTAATTTTCAATAATTAATAGTTCTTTCAGAATATTGGAGTATGAAAAATTCATCTAAATGTGGATACAGCAATTTTAGCTTTTTAAAACATTTTCCCTAACTTTTCCCATAATTATTATCCTATTATGTTTGTTTTTTATATGTATTAAATTAATTCTGTAACATGTATTTTCAATTAAGTAGTTATTTTCTAAATCTCAGCACACACATCCTACATGTATCACATATTAGAAAGGAAGGTAACTGAACCATCATCTCTCATATCCAAAATTAAAGAGAGGATATGCATCTTTATTACATTCAACTTACACATAATTAAGCATTCCAAACAGGCAGAACCATCCAGAAGACATAATGGAGCAGGCAGTGTGAACTTGATGGAAAACAGGAGAGGGCAGTAGGACCAATGGTGGAAGTATACATGTAAAAGTCACCAAAATTTCCATACATGGACAAATGCTGAAAACTGTTTTGAAATGTAAAGATTAAAACACTAAGTTCTTTGAAAATGAATAGCAATTTTAAGAAGATTCCTATTTCTAAAAGGAGGAAAATGGGGAGGAGATACATTCTCTGAAGGTAAAAGATAAAAAGGAAAAAATAAATAAACATTAAAGGTCTTAGAGGAAGCAAAATAAATCAGAAAATTAGAAAAGACTAGCCCCCCTCTCTCTACAAATCATTAATGTATTAATTGAGCTGCTCATCATTATACATGCCCATAAATACTATTGTTAGTCAAGGAAAGTACATGGCATTTCACCATAAAGAGAACATATTGGGCAATATCTATAAAAAGATATGGATTTTTAAAAAAAGTGAGGTAAAAACATTTCAGCTGAAAAAATATACTCACTAGAAAGGCAATTATGGAAAAGATCAACAGTGTAGCATAACATAATTTGCAGAATAATAGAAAAAGAAATTTAAATTCAAGATTAGAAATGGACAAAGTGCCAGAATATTTGAAAATAAGAGTTGACTAAATTTATGAAAAATATTGGGGAGGGGGAGGAGAAATGAGACTAAATTCAAAGTACATAAGGTGTTGCGGAAAAACGGACTCTGACACGACGTGGGGTCAACGGAGTGAGCGCTTTATTAACGCATGTGGACCCAGAGGAGACAGGCTCCAAATTCTGGGCCCAGAACATAGGGAGTAAGTTTTCCTTTATACTATCAGACTGGCGCGAAAGCTGTGTTGGAAAATGTTGCAAGCAGATTACAGAAGCTGAATGCAGGTGTTAGCCGGGGGTGGGCAGTAAGGCAGGCGGGGTGAGTGATAAATGGGTTTACAGTCCCTTATCTTAGAAGGCCAAACAGTTTTACAGAAGCAGGAGGTGAGAACGAGGTTGCTACTTGGGAGTTACGAAAAAAATGGCTTGCTTTTCCCTTACAAAGGAAGAGTAGTTTCTACTGTAAATATAACGAAGGATTTTGAGGAAAGAAAATAAAACTGTCAAAAGGTAAAAAGGTATAATGTTGGAATTAGTATAAAGAATTAGGGAATTAGTGTTAGATTTAAGCGATTGACAAAGAAATTCCAACATATATACTGTTAACATCTCTGAAAAAAATAAGATGACAGATATAATATTTAAAGTAACACATGAGAAAAATTTTGAGGAATACATGACCCCTGAAGCTACCAATAAAATAGGCTCATTGTATAACTAAAAAATCCTGATTCCCAATGACTAACTATAGGACATATACTAATAAAATTACTTGAATTTAGGTAAAAAGATCAAGAAATGGAAATGGAAAGAAAACCACATTGGTCCTGAGTGCCCAGAAACAGCATATAAATGATACAAAATAGACCAAATTAAGATTTTCAAAAATCTCAAGTAAATAAATTGTGAGCCAAGAGTTTTATAATGTGTAAAACTATTCTTCAAGTGCTAATGGTATTATACCAGGATCATAAAAGTGAAAAACTGCAGGAAATATCACACATACAGACCTTCCAAATAAAACTACTAGAAAAGCCTTACCCAAATAAGATATTTCTTGGGAGACCTTTGCCGAAGGTGTGATAGTGAGCAGTGAATATATTGAATATACACAGTTAAGACAAAAACGAAAGCGAAAATAAGTGCAAAAATAGTATGTCAAAATATTGTGCTCTGATAAAGTAGAAATAACATAGTTAAATACATTGAAATAGAGAGAATGGGAAACAGAAGAAACTCAAATGATGTAATGCTAAGATAAATGGGGAAAAATAGCATTAAATATTAAAAAAGAGAAACCTAAGTAACAATTATTGGATAAAATAGGAAATATAATTATAAAGGAAATCACTACTAGATTGGAATGCAAAGTAATAAAAAAAGCAATATAAAAGTAATTTTTAAAAAGTCAGCAATTCACATAGGAAAAGCAATACTTACACTAATCTATACAGTAAATATAATCTAAAAATAATATCACAGAACTGAACCCAAACATAGCAGTCACATCAATAACTTTAAATAGATATAACCACCTATTCAAATAATTTTCAAATATCACAAAGCAAAATTCAACTCAAGGCTATATGCAAGGTATACAAAGAAAAATAAACTTATTGAGGAAAGCTGAAAACAAAGGTATGAGCAGAAGTATAGCAGCAAATACAAATTTGAAAAGCAAGTTTGAAGAGTCAGATTTACCCTATCTGAAAGTAAACAAGTTATCTTGCCAGTTGCATGCACACTGGAAGAAGACAATCAACTCCTGGGTCAGAGGAAAAGGACACTGTTAATCACGAGTCAGTTACGCATCGATTCCCCTGGCCTCTCAAGTCCTACAGAGGCTTGGTAGAGCACCTAAGTTGGAGGCTGCATAGGCAGTGGTTGTGTATTACAGCCCAGAAACCTTAATGTAGAGAACTGAGACTTGTACAATCAGCTACAAACAAACTGGTCTAACCTTTGCCTTGTAAAGAGACACATTCATTACAATAGACAGGAAACCAACCAGACTTTTGTTCCATAATTAGAAACATTACCATTCAAAGCTATTTAATACAAATGTACTCTTTTAATTACATTTTGGTGAGGGAGGGATTCTGGATCTAGGAAGGTGGGGATGACCAAACTCAGTTCAACACTGAACAATTCAATACTTAGAACAATAGCAGTTTCTTAACCACATTTCCTCTCAGCTTATGGGAGGACACAGCATGACATGCGGGGCCACACAGGAACTACAGTCAGAAACAAAAACAACAAACAGGGGTTGTGAAAGGCTGACTTTGTAGTATCCAGAGAATGGATTAAACCCTGGTTTCTGCAAGAGGAGGTGATTGGTCCCCTGGAATAATTGGGTGGGCTGGAAGAGAACTGAGGCCTGTTTATTCAGGGACAAGCAGAAACTGGGCCAGGTCTCCATGATAAAGGAAGCTATTTGGCTAAGGGACATTTTTGTGGAAACAAATAAAAAGAAATGTGGAGTTAAGACATTTGAGACCCTCCTCGTTTTCCCTAGATCTCAGAGTAGAACGTAATATTGGGCTTTAATTTCAGGCTTTACATCACACATCCTTGAAAAGGTAGTCCAGAACATGAGCAGCCAAACAGAAACTTTGATTGCAAGACTACAGAAAGATAAAAGACTTGGCCTTAATTATGTTCCAAAGGGATCACAATCCTAAGATAAGAAGAGTTAAAATTCAAATCCCAAAGCATTAAGAACAAAAATAAAACATTTAACCTCATAAATACAGTCAATTCATCTACTGATGAATGGCAAAGGAGCTACGGTAATTCAGTGGATTAAAGATCGTCTCTTCAACAGATGGTGTTGGAACAACTACACAATTCACATGCAAAGAAAAATGACTTTAGACAAAGACCTTTGTTACACCCTGCCAAAATATTAACTCAAAATAAACTATAGATCTAAGTGTAGATTTCACCCCTATAAAACTCCTGGAATATATCATAAGAGAAAACATAAATGGCCTTGGATGTGGTGATACCTTTTTAGATACAAAACCATATATATGATTTCTGGAACAAATACTTGATAACTGGAGTTCATTAAAATTAAAAATTTCTGCTCTGTGAAATGCAGCATCAAGAGAATGAGAGGACCAGCACCAGACTAGGTGAAATTATTTGTTAAAGACACATCTGGTAAAGGACTATTATCCAAAACATACTAGTAACACTAAAAATTAAATAAGAAACTTAAAAATATATATAAATGGGCCACAGACCTTAACAGATGCCTCACCAAAGAAGATATACAGATAGCAACTAAGCACATGAAAATATGCTCCCCGTCTTTTATCATCAGGAAAATGCAAACTAAAACAAGATACCACTACTTACCTATGTCGATGGTCAAAATCCAGAACACTAATAACATCAAATGTTGACAAGGATATGAAGCAACAGAAACACTCAGACTTTGCTGGAGAGAATGCAAATGACACAGCGACTCTGGAAGATGTATTGGTGGTTTCTCACAAAACTAAAGATACTCTTACTGTATGACCCAGCAACTATGTTTCTTGGAATTTACCCAAAGGAGCTGGAAACTTATGTCCACATGAAAACTTATGCATGTATCTTTATAAAAGATTTATCAATGATTGCCAGAAGTTAGAAGCAACCAATATGTCCTTCGGTTGGCAAGTAGATAAACTAGACAATGGGATGTTATATAGCTTTATAAAGACATGCACTATCAAGCAATGGAAAATGAATTGTTAATGATGACCCTTGCAACCAGTATGAAAGAAGTCATTTTGAAAAGTCCATATGATTCCAACTGTAAGACATCTGGAAAGGAAAAAACTGAGATGGTTACTATATGACTAATGGGTGGATAGCATATATAGTGTAGATTCATAGACATGAGGATGATTCACATAGTAGGTATGACCAAGTGGGATGGCATGGGATTTCATCACACTACTCAGAAGACTGTGAAATTAAAAACTTATGCAATATTTATTTCTAGACTTTTTCATTTAATGTTTTCTGAACTCAGGGTACTAATACCTGGGAAAGTAAAACCATGGATAAGGCCAAGAGGGGGGGTCACTCTAAGTGCCAATGAGGGTAGGATTTCTTTTGAGAGTGCTGAAAATATTCTAAAATCAGTGATCATGGCTACACAATTTTGTAAATATACTAAAATTCAGTAAATTTTACACATCAAAAGGGTGAATTTTATGTTATGTGGATTATATCTCAGTAACTTTTGCACGTGTACATGTTATAGAATTGTATGATAGATGGAATAACTAAATAGCAATAGAAGTTTTATACCAGTTTCTGCAATTTGAAATGACATTTACTCACAGTTTCCATGTTCTAGGACTTCTGAGACGAAGGGAAATGGAGTCTGGGTCTGCTTGTAGAAGAATATTGCAAAACCACCTCAAATACATGCAGTAGATATTCACTTAATTATTTTCCAAAGAACTTGACATGTTTACCAAAGTAACTGTGTAGTGGAGAAAGGGCAATACCAGATTTTGAGGCATTGCTGCAGGAAGTGTCTCTGCTTATGCAATGTTCCCATACAGGACCTTTGTTAGAGTCCTGGCCCCAGTCTACTGTGCTGTACATCCACTGGGGTCTGACCTTTGTTATTTTCTTGAACCTCAACTGGAATGAAACACTCAGCAGCCGGTAAGAGGCCAGACAATGGCCCTTTGACCTAAGGATAGTTTCTGTAGAGGGAGTCAAATAGAAGTCTCTATCACCACTTCTCTGTCTTTAGCCAAGATTGTAAATTTTTTAAAAAAGTACTATGTCCCTGGTGGAATTACATAGATTAACACTTATTCCAGAGACAAAGGATACAGGAGAGAGGATTTCATCATTTCCACAATTAATTCACAGGTGTAGTCCCTGTACAGAGCCAGAAATTTGTGTTGGGTGAGGTATACTCCTTAAATTTGTAGCCATGCACTATCTTTAGTGAAACAGACCAAGTCTTCTGGCATTTAGTATTCAGCTACTGAACCAGAAAAGGTGTTCTTTTCAATATCCATCATTAAATAAGATTTTAAAAATCCCTTTTATGTGGGAAGAACTGTAGTACACATTCACCATCTTTACTTCAGAACCATGGTGACTCCTCTGTTCTCTGACATAATGTAGTCCCAGAGGTCTTGATTATGTGGTTATTCCCCAGACTTTCTTGTTGGTCTTATTTTATTGATATAACACTATCAAAGACTATAGAATAGGGAATAGTGCACTAGATGAGCTCAAACCTATGTGCCTGCTACAGCACTGATGATAAATTTTCAACGTCAAACACTGAGGATAAGCCTCTTCAACCAGCAATACTGAGACATGGTTACTTTGAGTTTTTCCTATTAGAAGATCAGCAGTCCAGTAGAGCACTAAGTACCATAGGGAAGAACATATTTAAACCTCATTATTTCTTTGTCCTCTGATTTGTTTCATAAGATGGGCAAAAGATACAGGTTGAATTTCAGTAACTTTTATGTACTGAAAACAACTTGTAAATGAAATACAGCAACTCCTGCTTCATCTATCATTTTCAACCCCCTTCTCTTTCCATCAGCTTTTCCAAAGGAGACCCAGGTAGATAACCACAAGTTGCCTATTTCTGACTCAGCTCCTGGTGAAATGGTTCATATGATTTACCTGGAATCATAACATAATCCAAATTCTTCTGAGGTTCTTAAACTTAAGAAATGCAAAAGTTGTTACATGGAGAGGTCAGAATGTCTTTTAAAGGATGATTTAACCACAGATTATGAGCATATTATCAGCATAGGGGTCCCAGGTTCCAATGCTGATGTCCTGGCTCTGTCCCAGGTAGTCATCTGAAAATCGGAATGATAACTCTTTTGTGTACTTTGTGTGCTACGAGGGAAAATATGTGGCATAAATAATTTAATAAATTTAGTAATCTGTAAACAATTTGGTGCCTACTATAGAAGTGTAAGGTAGCACCCCTCTGAATCTTGAATCTCATCCTTTAATCTCATCATTATTTAAAACTATATTTACTAAGTTACATGTCAATGAGTAGTAACTGACATGCTTTAACTGTGTGGCTTTGGTTTTAGCATTGATCTTATTTTAATATTTCTCTACCTGGGAAAAAAAAGAGAAAAGCTGGGACATTAAGAATGGCTGTTTTGATTACACGTACTGACCCACATCATTCACATAAGTGTGTGTGTGTGTTTCACAAGATCATCACACACATTTAACAGTTAGTTATTACTGGAATTGTTCTTTCTTAATTACAAATTAGTAAAAGGTCCCTCACTCTCTGTCTTATGTTTTCGTATACCTATGCATTTCCCTTCAGCAGTACTACATTCCGTATATTACACTCCATCGCTTCTAATGCTGGCCGTGTTGAACTCTCTCCTACCACGTCACCCTTACTTTCTCTTACTCCACTGTCCTTTCCTTCGCTGGGTCTTACTTATGTTCTAAAACTACGTACACCATGGTCATAGCCCTCAGGGGTCTCCACATTTCACAGAGTCTGTACTCAAGATTGTAACAACATAGATCCTTAACTTCAGGGTCACAGCTCTCAATCTTCCTCCATTTGTATGATGAGGGATTAGAAAACCACACAGCTAAAACATTACTAATGCACATCTATGCTTTCCCGGAAAAATGCTACTGGAAAGATTATCCTTCACTCTTTTTCTTTTTTACCTTCTGTGGTCGAAGAACACAAATGACACAAATAGTTACTTTTACTACACTTCTCATTTACTTCACTTTAAATTTCCTCCTGCCTTATCCTGAACTGACAGAGATATGTTTATTTCCACCCAGGGAATCAGATAAAAACTCTGACAGCTCCTGGCTCAGCCACAGGGACCAGGACATGATCGAACTAAAAAGTAGAAGGGAGAGCTAGCCCTGAAGGGAGAAGTTTAAAATAAATTGTAAAGGAAAGAACATAATCAAGATATTAAATAATATGCCATTTTCACACTTACAGCTAAAGAAATAAAATTAGTTACCCATCTTTAAGACATATGAATACTGCTACAAAAAATAATTCACTGAATCTTACATTAAACGTTCACCATGGAATAGCCTCAAATTATTTTACCAAAATTACCTATAATTACCTTTCATCTCATGTTTCTGACATAATGATTTTTTTCTATACACTTACCCTACATGTAACAGTTTGTCTTTGCTCATCTGTTCTTTTAAAAAATCGCTCTGCCTTCGTATGATCTCTGCATATCCAAATCTTCTCACTTCTCATGGTGTCTTCACTTTTCTTTCCTTACAGGACCTTCCTGGCCCTGGGAAGGAACTGAGTTCTCTCTCCTTTGATGGCCTAATGCATTTTATCTGTTTCAGTTTTGAGCTTTTATTTTTATGTGGTATTATGCTATTATGCATGAACTTAGATGATAGCTGGTCTTATGTGTTTAGTCCTACATGTCTTTGTTTCCACATGTAGAGGATTTGGAGGGGGTGATGACTATTGACAGAATGGACATATAAAACAGTGATCCCATTTAATTTGCTGTATAATGCCATATGTTTAATAGTAGTGCTCATTAAATATGGTTTGATGGTTATGGCCAAATGTACAAAGACAATTAGGTGAAATTTCCATTTCTAAATAGTAAATACTATTTCCTAATAGTTGGCTTAATAGTTGGCTTAATAGTTGGCTTAATAGTTGGCTTAATAGTTGGCTTCTCAAAAGAAGGACAACATCCTTCACATCATATAGTATAGCATAACTTTAATAAATCGCTATGATTCACATAGAAAGTTATTGCTCTAGTTGCACATTATCTCTAAATATGTTCAGCATGACACAGCTTTAGTTACAACCTTTTTCGTTCTCCCATATCCTCATGTATTATGTATGTCTTGCTTCCTCAGCGAAACTCTTGAAAGGAACTGGGACTGACTGACACTCTGTCTTGCTATCTCTCTATCTCTATTTATCTCTCAATCTCTCAGCCTCTCACAAATGTTAGCAAACAAGAGTCACAGACAGGTGCACTTCACAAACATGGGCTAGAGGAATCCCAAATGATTCTCCAGTGGCCCCAGCAAGCAACTGAGGCCAAGTCCACACCGCAGTCAAACAGGCCTGAGGAAGATGGTGTGAGAAGAGGGTGCTGGGCTTCCATCTGTGGAATATACAGCTCCTGTATCCACCTTCTGTGCACAGGAGCGTTTCCTTGCATGGGGCATATCTCACTCCCTCAGTTTACAGTCCCAGGACATTTTCCACAACTGGCACTAGGCAGAGCAGTGCAAAGTGGATGAGAAATGTGCGCCCGTTGCTCCTCATACTTTCAGGTTTGCGAGACACAAGGTCAAAGGCCACCTATCAGAGTGACCCAGACTCACAAAACCTCCATATGGCTTATGAGACAGCACAAGAACATGCAAACCATTGGGAAGGACTCTGAGAGACTCAGTGTGCCCAGTGAGGGGTGGGGGACACCAGACTAACTGGCCTGGCCTATTACTCCCCAAGGCCCTCAGAGCTCTATGGGGGGATGCAGCACCCGAGAGCAGGATCACCTGATGCTGAGAGTTTGGGTGTGTGTGCACCCAGCCTGACAGCTAAGCCACTGTCCCAACAAATGACAACATAAAATCAGGCATAATTTCCAGAAATTTATTAGAAATGTGATACAAATTGATTAGTAGATGACATCTACTTACAGACTGATGGTACACATTGTAATATCACTCCCTTCATGAATTATCCTGGGAAACACTAATGGCCACTGACACATGGTCTGGGTCACTGTTCTCTGGCAGGGAAGACCCAAGACTAGGAGAGAAGTGGGAACGGGTGGGCAAATAACTGGGACACGGCTTTCCTGAAGGGCGTGGTGAGGTAGGGCTGCTAAATGGATGAATTCCACCACAGGAAAACAGGAACGAATCTTAAGAATAAAGCCTTTCTCTTTCCCTCCCAGAAGGACTTTTGTTTCTAGCTAGGATGAAAAGAACTTACAAAACCAAGGGGGCAGCTCCTCTATCTCCCTTAACTGAGGCATGGAACAGTATGAGGCATGAACACCAGGCTCAGACCTGACACAGAGCAGAGAAAGGTCACACATATCCTGGCATATTATCTTTGGACCCACTCCTCACCCTCTCAGACTCTGCTCTATTTTGCATGATGGGGAGCTGACCATTGCAGGCTGCCTGGTCCAGGCCCCAAGGTAAGTGGACTTCTAGCTGGGTGTAGCTAACAAGTGTGGTTTAGTGCATTGAGTGCTGGCCTGTGAACTAAAGCATTGCTGGTTCCATTCCCAGTTAGGGCACATGCCTGGGTTGTGGACAAGGTCCCCAGTAGGGGGTGCACAAGAGGCAACCACACAGTGATGTTTCTCTCCTTCTCTTTCTTCCTCTCTTCCCCTCTCTCTGAAAATAAGTAAATAAAATGTTAAAAATAAAAAAGTCACCTGTAGACATCTGGAGGCATAAGCTAGAGAGAAGCCAGGCCAATTCTCCCTGTCTCTGTCTGGGGAGTTTTTCTGACAAGCACCATGCCTCCCTGTGGCTGCAGCTTCCACTAGATGGGCCTTCTATGGTCCCAGGTTCCCTGCAGTGTCCCTTTACCCCAGGCTCTAGTAACATGCCCTCCCACTCTGTCCCACCAGCCTTCCAACTAATCTCTGGTTTGCTCCTTGATTTTCTGTTTGGTCCCTCAGCTTTTCTTATTTCCATGCTAAGCCAAACAATTATATGGCTTAAAACATCTCTGTTCTAAAAAATATATATATATATATGTATATTCAATAAAGATAAAAATAGCAATATTTCAGTCACATTAAAATTTTGTTGATCCCCTTTATAGGACATTTAAGACATTTATATAGTATGAAAATCAATAATAATATGAAAGTTGAATATGAAAGACAAAGTTTTATAGGTATTGAATCTGGATGTTTAAGCTGAAATACAAAGCAAATTGGAATGCAGCAACATTTAGGAGGGGAAGAAAACTATGACGATGAGACTCAGGTTGTAGAAATGTTGAAACACGTGAGTGTAAATTCAAGGATAGGGAAACCAACAGACCCAACGTTTATGTGTAAACTCAATCATTGTGTTCAACTGATAGATTATTCAGAAATGAATTTCTGTGCAATGGCAAGTCTTCACTTCAAACAGATCGCCAGGCATTGTTTGTACAATGCTTATCCATGTAAACGGAACTGAGGGCAGTGAAGACAGGATTGTAAAGATTCAGTCAATGCATTAGCACCATAATTAAATGAGCTCTGGTTTAGAACTGGCTCAGCTATCACTCAAATCTGAAATTCAATTAGATTACTGAGATGGGATCCCAGTTGTATTAAATAGTCAAACAGAACTGGCTTTAGAAAATGATGCAATTTAGAAGAGATGGAAGTGTCTTGTCTTGCTTAAGAAAATCAATTCTCAAAAAATATAACAGGACAAAACATAAAACTCATTCCATATGGGTATTTTCTCAGTGTATGATTAGCTTACACAAAAGATATTAATACTAATAAACACATACATTAAGGTTGTAGGAATGAAAAATTAGTGTGCAAAATCCATTCCTATATGTTATTTTTATACACTGACAATAAACTCTTTGGAAAGAGAATTAAAAAAAAAAACTATATTTACATTAGCATCATAAAAGAATAAAATTCTTAGTAAGAAATATAAACAGGAAGGTGAAACACTTGCACACTGAAAATAACAAATTGCTAATGTGAGCAATTATAGAAGACATAGATATATGAAAAAAAGATCTCATGTTCATTTATTTGAAGACAATTTTGTTAAAATATCACTACTACCCCAAAAGCAATCTTGAGAAAGAAGAACAAGGCTGGAGGCATCACATTTTCTGATTTCTAATATATTACAAAGCCATTGTAATTAAAACAGTATGGTACTGGCATAAAAAATAGTTATACTGAACAATGGAATGAAACAGAGAGCCTAGATATAAACCTATGCATGTATGAGGTCTGTCGGGAAGAAGTCCAGCCATTGTTAATATAACAAGAACAGTCTGTGCAGTATTGATGTCACCTGTCAGCCAAGGACAGTGTGGCTGGAATACACATGTGTGAACCATGATAACTTCACTGTACTAGTCAGTATTGAGGGGGCGGCAGTCGCCGTTTAGTGAGCATATGTACTGTGGGGCTGTCGCATTCAAAATAACTGAGTGAATAGAGCAATGACTCTGCATTAAGTTTTGTGTTAAGCTTGAAAATTCCTCCACAGAAACACTTCAGATGAATTAAAAGGCTACAGCTTCATCACAATAATGTACCCATACATGCATCATGTCTCATGCAGAGTTCTCTGGGGAAACATTGAATCACCCAGGTGACTCAGCCCACCAGTAGCCCAGATTTGTTGCTCTGCTACTTCTAGGTTTTTCTAAAATGAAAATCACCTTTTAAAGGGAAGAGATTTCAGTCTGTTGGTGAGAGTCAGCAAAATATGACAGGGAAGCTGTTGGAGATTAGGAGAACTATGCGAGGTCCCAAGGTGCCTACTTTAAAGTGGACTAAGGTGTTACTGTCCTATGTATAGTGTTTCTCATATCTTGTATCTTCTTCAATAAATGTTTCTATTTTTCATATTATGTAGCTGGGTACCCTCTGGACAGACCTCATATAGTCAGCATCTTTAACAAGATGACCAAGAAAACGCAATAGGAAAGGACAGTCTCTTTAACAAACATTGCTGAAAAAACTAGATATCCACTTGCCAAATAATGATATTAGACCCTTATACCACACACAAAAGTTAAAATAGATTAAATATTTAAACATAAGACTTGGAACTATTAAGCTCCTAGAGGAAAACAAAATAAAAATTCAATGACATTGGATTTGGCAATGACTTCTTGAATATGACTAGAAAAGCACAAACAACAAAAGCAAAATTAAACCAGTGGGACTACATTAAACTAAAAAAATCTTCTACACAGCAGACAATAATCAACATAATAAAACAAAACAAAACAACCTATAGAATGAGGGAAAATATTTGCAAACCATATATCTGATGAGGGATTTGTCATGGACTGAATGTATTCCCACAAAACTTCTATGTTGAAATCCTCCTCTTAGTGTGGTTTAGAAGGTGAGTCTTTTGAAAGATAATTAGAATTAGATGAGGTCATGAGGTTGGAACCCTCATGGATAGAATTAATGTCCCTGTAGTGTCCCAAAAAGCTTTCTTCTTTCTCTCTGCAGTGTGCCATGTTAGGATCCAGTCAGAAGTCGGCAGTATGTAACCCAGAAGAGGGCTATCAGTAAGCCAGACCATCTTATCCTTACCTTGGACCTATAACCTCCAGAACTGTGATGAATACATTTCTATTGTTTATAAGCTGTGCAGTCTAATCTATTCTGTTATATAGCCCATACCGACTAAGATCAGATTAACATCCACAACACAAGGGAATCTTACAAATCAATAGCCATAAAACAAATAAACCAATTAAAATTGGCCAAAAATCTTGAATATATATTTCTAAAAAAAGAACATAAAATGGCTAAAAGGTATAGGAATAGATATTCAACAGCACTAATTGTTAGGAAAATGCAAATCATAAACACAATACAGTATCACCTCACACCTGTTAAGATGGCTATTATTAAAATGAACAAATGTTGGCAAGAAAAGTGGAGAAATTAGAACTCTTGTACCTGGTTGTCATGAAGGTAAAATGCTGCAAGAACTATGGAAAACAGTATAGAAGTATCTTGTCCTTTTACAAGAGGACCATGGTATGAATATAATGCTAAGTGCTAGATTTCTGCCTGGGCTCCTTAGGATACATTTTAAATCTATACAAACTTTAACTGGATTTTTCCAGTGTTCTCTAAATATCTGAATTTTTTTATTCATGTACATTATGGTCTTGAAGTAGTTTCTTTAAATGTTCACATTACTATTAACATTAAAAATATATTTTTAGTCAATTTGAAAAATGAATTTAACCCAACAGAGACCTGGCTTGTGTGGCTTAGTGGACTGAGCACCAGCCTGCAAACCAAAGGGTTGCCAGTTCAATTCCCCCTGCTGGGTTGCAGGCCAGGTCCCCAGTAGGATGAGAGGCAACCACACATTGATATTTCTCTCCCTCCTTCTCCCTCCCTTCCCCTCTCTAAAAATAAATTAATTTAAAAAAATTAACCAAATTGAATCAGACTGACCAAAACTTTAATGTATTATATCCAAACTCAGATAAAGAATCTATACCTTCCAACTTCTGGTATAGTTTTATGGAAATTCACTTATTCTTTTTATCTTCTGCAGTAAAAAATCTTATTTTGTAGTTAATACAATAAAAACATACTACTATTAGCTATATATAGGAAACAATATGTGATAATATATTATTATATATAAAGTATAATAAAATAATATAAACAGGTAATATATAGCATTCATTAGATAAATGTTAATGCATAAATCTATTATATAATATTGATCAACATGAACTTTTATATAATACTATATTATATAGTATTGCATATCATATATACTATATGTTATCATAGTATATCATATACTATAATAAATCATAATATATAGCACTATGCTTTGCTAGTCCTTTTTCTTTATAGATTATTTTTATATACCATTTTATATTTGCTACTCACAGCTTCATTACTAAAACAAAAAACAACCACAGTGGCATCTCTGTGAGGCATCTACTCAATAACTGATTCATATGGCCTTTGACTTTTGATTCTTTTTTTAAGATGAAGTGTTTGGATTATGAGAAAATTAAAATTTTAAGATTTAGGGGCAGAGAAATCCTCACAGTTCCTTCAGTCCCATCCTGTCAATCCAGTCACGCCAATAGGAAATAAAACCAGGGGATCACAGCCGCTATGAATAGTATAGGGCAGGCAGCATTTTAGTGATGAGCTAATTAAAGCTCAACAATATTTAAAATAATTTGCCCAAGATTTCACAATCATTAGCGAAGTAATAAAATACTGAAAACTATTCTTTCTTAAGGCTTTCCTGTGGTCATTTAAGTCAGATAAGATATGTAGGCGATATCGTTACAAAGTATATGATTGTGTGGAAAGGGAAAAGTTCAGAGGAGATGAGCAGAATGCTGATAGTATTGACAGAGGTAAAATCTCACATAGAAATAAGCGCACTAAATTTCATGTTTCACCTGTTACCTACTTTTAGAACTCCGAGTAGTGTAGGGATCAGTATCATCTTTGCCTTGAAGCATGATATAGGATATGTAATAGAAAGTAGTTTGGTACTGGATTAAAGAAATAATTTTAATCCGAAGTATTACATGAATTAGAACATTATCCATGTTACGAGTATCACTTTCCTTTTCTCTCTTGTGAATAAGAACCCTCTGAAGGTGTCTGGGAAGATCTCATGGCTCATTGTTCCCCAAAAGTGCCTGTCCCCAGTGCGGATTTCACAGGAAGAACACAACAGTCTATCTGATAGTGATGGTGACAGTCAAGATGGTGATGGCAAAAATGATAAATGGCTGTGATGACAACTATCCTTACAAAACAGATAACAACATTTAAAACAGGATAGAAAACTTCTTGAAGTTCAGGTGATTAGTGTTTTTTAGAATTAAACTTTAACCTCTGTTTCAAACTTACATACTATTGCACTTATTACATTATGACAATGACCTTTTGTTTCTGGCACAGACTTAGTGATTATATTTGGAAAACAAAGCCTTCAGTTGGCTTAAATTAACCATGGTTTATAAATCTGCTGATAAAAGACACTTTAACAGTCCAGTGGTGTTATGTGCAGAGGAACAATATATGTAGTTTGACATGTGGGACAGTGAGTTAGGCTTTGTGATGGGAATGATTATAGCCTTGGATATGGTAGCAATGGGATCACAACATTTTCCTTCTCAATTAGATAGTGGAATCATGTAACAAAAGAAACAGAATCCATGTTGTTATACACAAGACTATCACAAAACTCACACCTATTTATTCATGTACTTTATTATTGTCATTCGCCTATTGGCATACCCTAGACAGAGGCTTAGCATTAAATATCTTAGATATTTATAGGATAAAAGATCTCCTGTGGGATGTAAGTAACCACTTTTAAATTTACTATATATAGGCATCGAAGAATGGGTCTAATGCTTTCAACCTTACAGTTAACAGATGCTGGTGCTGTGATGTTCCTGAAGACATAATTAACCAGCACAAATACTATTACGTGGATTCTGCATTACTAATACTTTTCTAAAAATCCATAGTGCTTTACATCATTATCCATAACAATCAGGACAGTTACCAACGAGAGTTGTTAAGCTTCTCATTGGTTAATCAGACATGTGCAAATACCCACACATGACACCACATTTACCTCAAAAGCTCATACATTCATTGTCACACAGAACAAGTTCTCGTTATGAATCTATAATCATCTAAAAATAGACAGAAACCCATTCTGGTTAAGAACAGCATTCGCCCATCTATTTCCCCAGACAAGCACATTGGCATCAAGAAATATTCATTGAGACAGAAAATATTCATTCATTTTTTCTTAGGACCAAATGGAATGAAGATCTGAAGTCACTATACAGATGATTCATGGAAAAATCTTGTTATTAATAAAGGATATGCTTTTAATGATTAAATAATTCTACATAAACTAGGCATTACTTTATATGACAATGATTATAATTTTTCTTTGCTTCAGTTTTTGAAGTCAGACTGGAAAGCTAAATATGTTCACTTATACAGTACATTCATGTAATTTATTTATAGTTTTATTGTCCTTTAGTGTAACTATTTGTAATATTTTACATTGAAGTATATATAAGTACTTATATGTATGCACATAAGGATTATACACATATCAACCCCACCTGAGGTTATGCTTTACTGATTCTAATGAGAAAAGGGAAGAGGGAGAAAGAAAGAGAGAGAGAATATGGAACCAGCAAACTTTTGATGTATGAGATGACTAACCTCATCAATATGTAAATTTTCTAGCATAAAACTAAATGTATATTTATCTATTTAATTCTCTAATATACATATATACATGTATACAAACATAATACACATTGTACAACATGCCAACACATTGAATGAAGGGAATATTCAATCCACTGAGCCTTTTTTAAAAGGATTTTATTTATTTACTTTTAGAGGGAAGGAAGGGAGAGATACATCAATTGTGTGGTTGCCTCTTGAGCACCCGCTACTGGGAACATGCACTCAACACAGGCATGTGCCCTGACTGGGAATGGAACAAGTAACCCTTTGGTTTGAAGACCAGCACTTAATCCACTGAGTCACACCAGCCAGGGCAAATGAAAATACAATAAATAAAAAATACCTACACTTTATGTCAATTCCTGTCTTTGCTTATTCTAGCAAATATTTGTAGTTGGAATAATAACTATAGTAAGAATGATAATTTTCATATGATTGGTTTAAATACATTGTTTTATTTATTTTAAAAATATTTTTGTATATTATTTTTAGAGAGAGGAAGGGAGAAAGAGAGGGAAACATCAATGTGTGATTGCCTCTCATGTGTCCCGTACTGGGGACCTTGTCCACAACCCTGGCATGTACCCTGACTGGGAATTGAACCGGCCACCCTTTGGTGCAAAGGCTGGCACTCAATCTCCTGAGCCACACCAGTCAGGGCTAAATACATGGTTTTAATAAACATTATGACAAAAATGAATGTGTGGGCCATATGAAAGAAATGCCTTCTTAAGTATAAGTGTCATAATAGACATTTACAATCATATCTACCAATAATGGAAAAGTTATCTTATAATTTAGGTGGCAAACTTCCATGCATTTAAAAAAATCAGTTGATCAGAAGATATAGCATGTTCATATTCAATTGTATGCTTTACATATGAAAATATAAGTTTCTCTAAAAAATCATGTAACAATAAAGTAGTGGCCCAAGAACCTTTCTTTAACAGCTTTGTCTTTAGCCAGTGTTACTTTTGAACATTTTAATTTATACATTCATTGTTAAAATGCCCACTTTACTTTGAAGAGAAATATTGAGGATGGTGTTTAAAGTATATAAGTGGGAACTCAACAAGTATTTGGGGAAGAATCAATAAAATCAATACAATGATTTTTCTATTATGTCAAAATGTTTTTTTATTGTTGTTCAAATACAGTTGTCTCTTCATTCATTGAATCAAACAACTTTTTCACTGTCTACTTGATTTACTGTATTCTACTGTGTTTTTTAAAATCAAAGTATATACATAGTATATTCAGATAAGAATAACTCTTGCTAAGGAACGTTTTGTGAAATTCCCTTTTATCTGGTCCAGAATCATATTTGAATTGTTAGGCACATTTTTCCCACAATGGAATGTAAATTTTAAAAGTTGTTAGTTAAGTGTTCATTTGAAAGTTAAATTGCCTCTGTGTATGTGGGACATATATACACATGTGTATAAAACTGTAAAGGCTCTAAGGTTTTTTTCAGTATTTTGTTCCAGATTTTACTACACTGGCAGTTACCATTACCTAAAAATTTTTAAGAGGAAATGTAGTGATTCTAAACATATTCTTACTTCATTCTGTTTCCTTTACAATCTCCATACTCTTCCTTTTCTCTGGTAGCTTGCAGTATAATAGATTCATTGGATAACTTTTTAATTTTTGAGTCTCACTTATTTTTTCCTTCTGTAACACATTTTCTTTTAATTTTTTTAATTGTTGTTCAAGTACAGTTTTCTGTCTTTTACTCCCATCCCAGCTCACCCACCCAGCCCTCCCCCCATTTCTATCCCCCTTGTTTTTGTTCATGTGACTTATACTTGTTCCTATAAACCCTTCCCCTTTTCCCCTGAAATTCACTCACTGAAGAAAAATTTGAGTTAGGGCAACTCTTATTTCTAATTTACTAATATTAAGATCTACCCAAATCTGCAACATAAATATTTTCATCCATTCATTGCTTTTGTAGATATGCCTGACATAAGCTCTATTCTATCCAGAATGACTTCTATTCTCTGTGTTTTGTCCATGTGACTCAGGGATTCCATCTTTCTGTCTCTGGGCTGTGCTACTCTGCTGTGGAAAAAGGGCTTTAAAAGCCCCTCCGCCATTTTGTCAGAAAGGTAAATATCCACCTATGCAGAAATCACTAAATTTAGTCTTTTCTCTCTCTCTCTCGTGTGTTAGCAAATGTTGCTCTTTGCCTTGTTGGCTATAACAATTAGAACTTTCTATACATTCTTATCTCACAGTGAGTAGATTTAGGACACATGAATCATATGAAATATCACTGAGAATTCCAAGGAAATTGTATATTCTGTAAATCTGACTTTAAACAAGTTATTACTTTGATGTTAGAAAATTAATAATTAAAAAAGCCGTAAAAACATTGCAAATTCGTTATGTAGTGAAAAAAGACTTATTTAATAAATATGCATGTATTTCCCTTTCCCACTTAGGAAAAGATCTAAGGAATTCCTTTTTCAGAAATCTGTTGGGGTTCTGTATAGTTAATACAAGATGGTTGATAAATGCATTTCTATCAAACTGGTTTATTCTCATTATATGTATCCATGGTATTTTGTTTGTTTTGTTTTTAGGTGCATGACCATGGTATTCTATATAAGGTATTAGATCATTTAAAGTATTGATTTATTTATGGAAGTTTGTCTTTCCATTAAGTACTCCTAATTAAATGATAAAAAAGGTAATATGTGTTATTAGCAAAAAAAAGATTTTGTGTTTATGAGTTTCCCTATTTAAATGTAGTTTGAAAAATGCCATGTGATAAGTAGAGCTTGAATAACATTTTTCTCCAAAACTCAAAAGGCAGGAGAGCCAAAGTTTGTCCATTGAAAGAATGAAACCAAAAATACTATTTCCAAAGAACATATGTACCCTTATGTCCATTGCATCATCATTTACAGTCACCAAGATATGGAAGCAGCCCAAGTGTCCATCATTAGATGAGTGGATAAAACAACTATGGGACATTTACACAATGGAATTCTTCTCAGCTGTAAAAAAGAAGAAAATTTTACCTTTAGCAACAGTATGGATGGACCCAGATAACATTATGCTAAGTGAAATAAGCCAGTCATAAAAGACAAATACCATATGATTTCACTCATATGTGAAATCTAATGAACAAACTAAACTAACAAGCAAAACAGAGACAGAATCATTGATGGAGAACAGATTAGAGCTAGTGTGGGGGTGAAATTAGGGGGTGGAGGGATTGAGCAAAAAGGGAAAGGACTCATGGACATGGACAACTGTGTGGTGATAGCTGGGAGAGGGGAGTATAAGGAGACTAAATGGAAATTGAAAAATATAATAAAGATTATATGAAAATAATAAAAAATAGATTAATTATTTTTTAAAATAAAAGGATAGAATGTTGTTGCTGTTGCTATTGTTTTCCTTCAAGTTCCTAAGTGGTGGAAAAATAATAAGACAGGGAATAGTATTAGAAGTTAGAAAAAGATAACATTGTCACTTTTTTGCTTCAATCGAGGAAATAAAATAATAAAGCATATAATTTTCTAAAAATAAAATAATTTAAACCAAGTCAACTTGTCTTGATAACAGAATTCAGGTCTCTGGAGTGGAAAAAGGCAGAAAGGCATTTTGCCACTGCATCAAATACTGACAGTATGGTGAGAGAGAAAATAAATAGATAAATGTTTAGAGAAAAAATATAACACAAGGCAGATACCACAAGCATTTCTTTTTGAACTGACATTTGTATATGTTTTTTTATCATCTTCAAAATATCTGTGTATATATTGTTATAGTTCATTTAAATCTGTCTGTGTTCAAATAATATTTCAGTGTGTCTTTTTCATACTACATACTACATTTTAAAGCTGTTTTCGAAGGGACCTATTTCTTATGACTGAATTCCCAGAAGGTTTTTGACTGGTATCAACAATGTGTGTATTTGTCTCTACCATTGCTCTTTCCAGTCCTTAGATCCTTAAAGCTAAGTTTTAAAATAGCTTCATTGAGAAATTACACATTATCACTATCAGTATGCTTTGTTTTTTTAATGTTTGTTTGTTTGTTTGTTTACACATGGTGAGTTAATGGGGCCAAGTGGTTGTATGACACAATTGAAAGATAGAGTAGAATAACTACAGTAGATGATACATGGAGTTGTTGGTTTAGAATTTATTAATTAATGTAGAAGAGCTAAAATAATGTAATTTGTGTGATGACATGTGGGAAACATATTTAGGAGAGGTATATTTAGATTTAAAGTCAATTATAAAATTATAATGAATTCTAAATATTTACTTCTTTTTTAAATTTTTATTTTATTTTTATTTTTATTGTTGTTCAAATACAGTTTTCTGTCTTTTACTCCCATCCCAGCCCACACCCCCAGAGCTCCCCACCTCCCTCCCATTTCTACCCTATTTGTTTACTTCTGTATGTCATTTTATTTGTATAAAGAGATGAAATAAAAAATAAACATTTTCAGGTAACTAGTTATTCTAGGTGATTAGTATTTTTATACTAGGAAGAGTTATTTCTGATTCATAGAGAAAAAATGTTTTATTAAAAGGAATGCTTTACCTTGTTATAATTTAACTTTCCCAGTAGACTTTTTAGGGCTCTAACCATTTCTTAGTCTTCTGATATGTGATAGGAATCCAGTCACTGCTTTTTAAATTAGTAAATTAATGAATGCATAAAGGTTAGTCATATTGTTAACTTGATTTATTTTTCTTTTCTAATTTGAAAAAGAAAGGCTATAAATTTTACTTAGATGATTTATCAAACACTTTTAAAATCCTATACTAAGAACTAAAGACACTAAATTTTATTATGTAGACAAAAATTTTATTCTGTGTTCTTTTCACTATATTTATAATAAAATAAATTGTAGTGTATCTTGAGTTTCGAAGGTGCAAACCTGGATAGTAAACACTTTAACATATTATTTCACTTAACTATGGTAAAAGAAGTGGTATGGGTGAGTCCTATTGTTAGAACAGGGATTGTAATTTATAGGGTTAATTTGTCTAAGACCACACACTTAAAATTTGAAGGAGTCTATTAGCTGAACCTATACTTAAAAAAAATACATTATGTATAAAGGCTATAGTTTCTATTTTACACTAGAAAAAATATGGAAAAATGAACTCAAATGTAGAATTGCTGGCATTTGTATTATCTGAAGTTAAAAAATCCAGATAAAATCTATGTTCAATAATTTTAATAGATTTATGTTCTTTTGTTTGGCAGCACAATTAATGAGGACAAAAAGTAATGCTATGATGTATGATCTACATTTGGACAGGAAGGTGAGAAAGATGAATGGATGGAGTAGACCAGAAAACTCAATGGGAGGAGTACCTGGCAGGAATGATGAGGCAAGGCAGTGTGAAATGAATGCGGCATAAATAATTATGACGATAAAACTGTAATAAAATAAACATATTGGTAGATAAATGCAGCTGCAATCTGATTCAAGTAAATTTTCGACTGTTACAAGATTGTCTTCTGAAGTTGTAAATTAATTAACAAAATAAAAATTAAAATTTGACATAAAATGTAAAAAATTTATGATAAATGATTTGATGCAGTGCTCTTGTATTATTTTCATCAGAGATTTCCTTAACTTTAAAAAATTCTATTCATGTACCAGCAATAAAATATAGTAATGTTAAAATCTTACATTAAAGTCTACATTTAGGAAACCAAATACTTTTGAAAATTCATAATGAAAACCTATTAAGCAAATATCTTGCTTATATAATTTTAACACAAGTTTGTATTTGGAATATACTTATGAATATATATGTGTATGAATACATATATTTGTATATAATATATAATTCTGTTAGGTTGAAACTGTCTTCTAAAGCACTATTTTCATTAACATAAAGGGAATTTCATATTCTTATTCCCATACATTGCAAATAAAATGAGTTCTCATAGGAAAATGAAAACCACAGATAAAACACTAGACTAAAAAGATTATCAGTATATATTTTGTAAAAGTAATATATTTATAAAATAATTAGGAATAATTTGTATGCCTGATCCTTGATAATACATATTTGAAACTATAATTTTTGTGATGTTTTAATATTTTGTCCAGGTATCTATCAGCAGCTAAAAATCAACTCTATGAGCTATAATAAAAACTGGGATGTAAATAGAGTTTAAAGTTAAGTAATATTTAAATGAGTCACCAAAATATATCACTTTATAAGGATCCATATTCATTGACTCAGATTGCTAAATCCCATGAGTCTTAATAAGTTATTTACAAAGGAAATCATATAAAATATATGAATGTTTACCTCTTAGAAGTTTGCTCAGCTATAAAATGAGCAGCAGATTTCAATTTCCTCCCCTGTCATCCCATGAAAAATGAGTTTTATTATGGAAAGTGTTGTAAACCTTAGCTTACCATTTTAAAATGCATATCTGCTTGACATTCCAAAATATAAAGTTTCCATACTTCAAAATACTCATTTCAAAATTGATAATACCTTAGTATAGCCAGATCCATTCCTGAGTTCAACAAACATTTACTCAGTCTACCATTTCCCAGCACTATTGTGCTAGTTTCTGATAATAACATTGTATTAGTTTTAAACAATATTTTACACTTCATGACTATGTGTCCATTTAAACATAAATATTTTAAAACTACTTATTGGACTGCATGTGAGAACAATTTGATTGCAATTTTAACTTGACTTTTTGACTACTTTTTTAATGAAAAAGTATTTTATGCTAATAATGTTAGAAATATGTACACATCTATAAATTAATTTCTACCTTAATACCTGTAGATATGGATAGCTATATTAACACCTTTGTTTTAGTATTTTGTAATAGAAATGGAAAATATTCAGAATATGCTTCATTTTAAAGAAAAAGGGATGTTTCATGCTGAATATACGAAGTAGATGTTATATAAATAAAACAACTGAAGTTAATTATTGTTTAAAGAGGCAATAACTTTTTTCTTTGTTTTTATTCATTGTTGTCATTACATTTGTCCTCATTTTTCCCCATTACTCTCCCTGCCCCCCCCATCTTCCACATTTAGTCCTCCCTCCACCCCAGTTGTCTCTGTCCATGGGTCCTTTATTCATGTTCCTTGATTTGACCCTTCCCCTTCTTTCCCTTAGTGACCCCTCCCCCTACCTTTCTGGTCACTGTCAGTTTGTTCTTTATTTCCATGTTTCTGTTTCTATTTTGCTCATATGTTTGTTTTGTCAGTTAGGTTGCACTTACAGGTGAGATCATATGGCATTTGCCTTTCACTGCTTGGCTTATTTCACTTAGCATAATGCTCTCCACATCCATTCATGCATTTGCAAAGGGTTGGAGCTCCTTATTTCTCTCTGCTGCATAGTATTCCATTGTGTGAATGTACCACAGTTTATTGGTACACTCATTTACTGACGGGCACTTAGGTTGCTTCCAGCACTTGGCTATTGTAAATTGTAATCCTATGAACATTGGGGTGCATAGGTTCTTTTGAATTGGTGTTTTAGGATTCTCAGGGTATAATCCTAGCAGTGGAATGACCCGGTCAAAAGGCAGTTCCATTTTTAGTTTTTTAAGGAAATTCCATACTGTTTTCCACCATGGCTGCACCAGGCAGCATTTCCACCAAAAGTGTACTAAAGGGCCCCTTTTCTCTATATCCTTGCCTGTACTTATTATTTGTTGATTTCTTTATGATGATCATTCTGATTGCTGTATAAGTGGTATCTCACTGTGGTTTTAATTTGCATCTCTCCAATGGCTAGTGATACTGAGCATCCTTTCATATGTCTCTGAGCCCTCTGTATGTCCTCCTTGCAGAATTGTCTGTTCAGGTCCTTTGCCCATTTTATAATGGATTATTTATCTTCCTGATGTGGAATAGTGTGAGTTCTTCAGATAGTTTGGAGATCAAACCCTATTAAAGCACTAACTTTAATTAATAAACAACTGAATAATGTTTTCATAGTTGTTTAAATATAGATATGCATAATTTATATTTTTGTTGTTTTTATAGTAATTTTGTATACATATTAATGTTTTATTATAGTATATCTGTTTTTTATTTATTTTCATTATATATTTTTCCATTACCACTTATCCCCCTTATACCTTCTTATATATTTGTTAAAGCACTGTTCTATATCCAGAGCATTTTAATTTTAATTTCCTTATTAATGTTTAAAATAGGCCTGTGATTTCAATAGTATTAATACAATTATCCTAAAGTTTTAACCAATGAAAATAAGTGGCCAGTGTCATTCTTCTACTGAGTAAATTATGTCAAGTATCTAGCAGGTGCTGGGAACAAAACTAAAGCTCACAGTTCTTTAATTCCTAGTGGATAATTATTTTTCTTAAAGCACTCAGGCATGCTAATATAAGGCATACATTATGTGCATACCATTGTACTGAAATAAACAAAATGCAACCTCTATATGCTCTGAAAACAATCTACAAAACAGGTCTTTATTTTTTTAAAGTAAGGTGTGATAGTTTCATCTACACCTTGTAATAGGTTTTCCTTTTCTTTTATCTAAAGTTAAACATCTAAAACTGTTTTCTTTTCTGTTATGCAAATTATTATTTTTTTATTGCTGTTCAAGTACAGTTGTCTCCATTTTCACACCCACCTCAGCCCCACACCCCATCCATGTCTGCCTCCCACCCTGGAACCTGGAACCTACCCTCTTTGGCTTTGTCCATGTGTCCTTTATACATGCTCCTTCATGGACCTTCCCCTGTTTTCCCTCATTATCCCCCTCCGCCTCCCCTCTGGTTCCTGTCAGTTTATTCTTTAATTCAAGGTTTCTGTTTACATTTTTATTGAGTCACAGAGCAAAGCACACTTATATTCTATGTTTCTACAACATTGCTAAAGAGGTTAGGAAACTTGGAAATTGGCTATGAGAAGATTTTCTTAATAAAATACTATTTTCTAAACTGATGTTAGGTGACAATGTATTGAAGGGTACTGTGGAGTCACAACTTTTGAATATTTTATTTTTAAGAAATCAAAACTCTTTTGATCATATGGCTTACATTCAGTAACATGGCAAAGATTTAATAACAGGATCTCGAGGATAAGGGGATGGTAATCTGAAGAAATTCCAAAGTGTGTAGCGTTTGCTGATTTATGCGGTGCTAACATTTTCACCATGTTCAACTGCAAGCTACCAGTGTGATGTCACTGAGTACATGTTAGAAAGAGGCGTGCACAATCGGCTCTCAAAAGCCTGTGCACACTGATTCCAGTGCACCACTGGTTATATATAAGTGGACATTTACCATAACAGAAGTTAAAACAAAGAAGTAAAATACAATTATGAATTAATGTTAGAATAAAAATATCTGTTAGTATAAATAACATAATCTTGATAAGAAATACCTATTTTCCCAAACAAATAAAAAATATTAGACAGTAGAATTCACATTTTTCTCATTTTTTTAATGTGTGACTTAATAGAAGCTGGATTCTATTTGATAAAGCATCAACTTTGCTTGTTGCCCATCATATATTGAATATTATGAAGTCAGTGGAAGATTGAGGCAAAAAAGACAAATGACATCTTAATATTATTTATGAAAAAACTTAATCTTGCAGACTCACTGGGACCTTTGGATTAAACTTTGAACAACGCTGCTATAGAGAAATATGTGAAACCAAAAAATTACCTGTGTGAAAGTCATCTAAATAAAAGGAAAACAGAACACTACAAGTATTATTTTTCTTCCCTGGGAAATGAGCAAAGGAGCCATGAGACATAACATTAAAGGAGTAGTTTAGAAGTCAAAAAACTGACCTGCAATCTGATTTTCTGAGTAAGAGCCAAAGCATATGAGAAACCAGAATAAAATGTTTCTAAAATGGAAGACTGTTTAATTGTATTCAGGAATTTAAATGTAGGAATGGCAGTCTACTCCTCTGTGACTCCTGAGTTTGTAGGAGGCATACTGATATAAAGCAAAAAAATCACCAAATTTTTAGTATAGGTAACTTTAATGAACTAATGATGAGAAAAATTATCTTTCAACATATTTAAATAAATCTAAAATTTTCCAAGAAAAGAAAAAAATAGCTATAGTCAAGGCAATTAGATAATTCATCTGTTAGATGACATGTAGTAAAAAAAAATGAAGGCAGTGCCTGGGACAATTGTTCTTTTTTTCTGAAGAAGTTAAACCAATCTACATAAAGCATTTCAGCACAGAACAAATACGTGAATTAATAATAGGCCTATATAATATATAGTACATTTTGACCCTGTGATTCTTGAATGCTATTCATAAAAATTATTGTGGAAATTATTGAAATATTTTGTGTAGTCGATCTGATCAATAATAATTGAAAAAGATAATTATGAGTACATGAGAAACAAAAAAGTATTTCTGATTGATTTTGCAGTTACAAATCAAAGTCTTAGTAAGGAAATTGTCTTTTTTCTTTAATATTGTGTATTATCGTACACCAAATTTTATTGTAAACACAGAATGTTGCAGTTCCAGGATAGAACTCTTTTAGACTTAAATATAATTTTCTACCAGTAATATACTAACATAATATAGCAGTATGAATTAATCAAAATTATTAATAATATATAGTATAAATAATGACATATTTTTAATTAAACATGGTTTTATAAAAAGAAAATTGAATATATAATTTTGCTGCAGGGATAATATGCTCAGAAGTCATTGGCAGAGTAAGTATACTATGATAGAATGTTATGTTTGATTTGGGAAAATAAAATTACATTAAATAATCATATAAGCTTTTCTAAGCATTAAGCAGGATATACACAACCCCTAACTAGTAGTTAAAAAAATCAATACCAAATCAGAAATGAGAATTAGTACATAGGATTATTTTAAAAATATTACAGCTCTATACTATATATTCATTAAGCTAGAAGTTTGAACCTAAGCAAATTGTTATATATTATGAACATAGAAAAAGACCAAAATTGAACTTGTAAAGATTAAAACTAGGGGGGTCCAAGATGGCAACAGAGTAGGAGGGAGCGGATTTCACTTCCCCCTACACACAGGAGGAAAAACTGGCTAATCCATGGAGGAACGGAGCAGA